>JAXIVJ010011609.1:0-43053 GCA_036785665.1 Chirona hameri | reverse complement strand
AAATCCCCCCCCCCCCCTGGATCCGCCAGTGTATACAAGTGTTGGTGGATGACCACACCAAACATAATTGCGAGCGCTCATGAGATTATCGAACAATTTGCGTCGTTACATCCCCGCAAACAGATGACAGCAATTATTACACCGGGTATATATTGGCATGTGGTCTGGGTATCAGCACAGCCTCACTGGACACAGTGAGACAGAGTCCTGTCAACAGCCGACACTGAAGATGAAGCTGCTGTTGATCGCCTGTGTGGCGGCGGTGGCCGTGGCCGTGCCGCTCGACTCTCGGGTGGAGGACCAGGATGAGCTGGAGATGCACGAGATGAACGCGCCCACCTACCAGGAGGTGCAGCAGAAGATGGGCCTCGGAGACGGCGCCTCGCTCTCCCGCTCTGGTAAGGTGCTGGACCAGAAGTTCTGGAAGGACATCGCCCAGGACATTCTGAAGACCAAGCTGGCTGATCCCGTCTACGATCACCAGGCCAAGAATGCCGTGCTCTTCATCGGCGACGGTATGTCCATCGCCACGCTGGCCGCTGCCAGGAAGCGCAAAGGTCTGGTTAACGGCGATGACGTGCCCGAGCACACCATGCTGTCCTGGGAGACCTTCCCCTACCTGGGTCTGTCCAAGACCTACAACTGTGACCGCTGGACGGCGGACTCTGCCTCCACCGCTACCGCCTACCTGACCGGCGCCAAGGGTAACTTCCTGACGGTCGGTGTCGACTGCTCTGTCCTTATCTGGAACTGTGATGCTGTCAACGAGGCCTCCTCGCCTAAGTCGATCCTCCGTTACGGAGTGGAAGCCGGTAAGTGGGTCGGTCTGGTGTCCACCGCCCGTATCACGCACGCCTCTCCCGCTGCCACCTTCGGCCACACCGCCTACCGTACATGGGAGTCCGATGCCGACTTCGTCGCCATGGAATCGATGACTGGACCCGTGAAGGACTCGTGCAAGAACGTCATGAAGGATCTGTCCACCCAGTTCGTCGAGCGTGAGGGCATCGACATCAACGTCGCCTTCGGTGGCGGCTGGGGTAAGTTCACGCCTAAGGAGGTTGAGGGCGGCTCCCGTCTGGATGGACGTGACCTGATCCAGGAGTGGAAGGACAAGCAGGCCTCTCTGGGGCGCAGCCACGCCTACCTGGCCACCAAGGATGAGCTGAACAACTTCGACGCCACCTCTGCCGATTATGTGCTGGGTCTGTTCAGCCGCAGCCACATGCAGTACCGCGCCTTCCAGACCGCTGACGATGTCAACCTCACCGAGATGGTGAAGAAGGCTCTGGAGATTCTCAAACGTGGACCCAACGGCTTCGTACTATTCGTTGAGGGCGCCAAGATCGACCACGGTCACCACTACGGCAACGCCTACACCGCCATCGACGAGACCATCGAGCTGGAGGAGGTGGTCCAGCACGTCATGGACCACACTGACGAGTCTGAGACTCTGATCGTTGTCTCCTCTGACCACTCTCACACCTTTGGCATCAACGGCTACCCGGAGCGCAGCCTCGACATGTTCGGCCCGTCCTCCTTCCTGGCTGGTGGCATGCAGAAGGGTGGTCCTCCGCCCAAGCTCCCCTACCCGATCATGCAGTACGCCAACGGTCCGGGAGGCACCGAGGACTGGTCCGAGTTCGAGGCCAAGCGTGTCCGTCTGGCCGACATGAGCGAGACGGCTGAGTGGCGCGACCCGCATTACAAGCAGATTGCCGGCATCTACCTGCCCAAGGAGACCCACGGCGGCGAGGATGTCGGCATCTTCGCCCGCGGTCCCGGCGCCCACCTGCTGCGTGGCAGTCTGGAGGAGAACGTCATCCACCACGTCATCAACTACGCCCTCTGCCAGGGAGAATTTGCCACCGTCTGCGACAAGAAGTAAAGAAGTTGCATCAGGATACTGCACAAGAAGATTGATGAAATATTTGAAATATTTGCAACATGAGTAGTTACTGGATAGTTTGCTATCAAATAACCCGAAATCGGCCACTAAATGTATAATGTGTTGGCAGGATGTCATCATATCATACAGAAACCCCCTTATGTATCACGAATTCTCTTGAAATATATTTCAGCTTAAATGGGTTCCTTGTAATGTTGAACAAATGAAGAAGACTGAATTGAATGTTAGGAATGAAAATCACTTTGGCCAACAGCTGCGAGGCACCCATGTCATCTATAACTAAAATTGGCATAATAATTGTTAATACACGCGACGGGACGCGACTCGCGACTCACGCACGAAGCGGCTGCCCAGCGACAGCAGGGACCAGGCAATGGGCGAGCCCAGAGAGACGAACGGTGGGAGAGTCATCTCACAATCTTCAAATGAAGCTTTCGAGTAGATGTGCCGTCTAGCATCTCAAGGACGTGATGCAAGGGAGTACATCTTTGGAGGGTGATAGTTCAGTCGAAAGTGAGCCTGAGTTTAGACTCAGGCTTAGCTTGGACACAGTTTTCAGAATATTTTTCTAGTTTAGGTTCAGAGAGTTTAGGCTGTTTTAATAATTTCCTGAGATGATCGCCTCTTGTTTTGCCGACAATGATTCTAGCTGCAAAGTTAATGACGCTTTCCTTACGCCCACGATGGACGGCTGTGTTGCATGTGAGTGTAAGGAAAGATATCCAGATGAGAAAGGACTTGCTTGCTCACAGACCGCCGAATCACACAGATAACTTTATTTGATTTGATAATGCCAGAATACAATAAACAGTGTTATAAGGTGGGGCCCATCTGGTTCCGTTCTTGCAATACCGGTGGCTCCCCACATGTACAGTGTACACAGCTGTCAGCTGGATGCTGGGAATGTCCCATGCGACGGGTGTCCGCAATCTGACCAGTGCAGACTGCAGACTACGGAGACGCTTTCGTGCTGTCATCGGGGCAGCTGGTATCAGGGAAGGTCAGCTTTTGATTGACGCAAGCAGGGCATAGCATGACAGTGTGACCTGCTGCGTATATTGTCTGCTATTCGTAGGTACATACATACATTGCTGCCTCCCTTTGCTGCTTGACAGTCAGAAAAAAAACACCAAAACGATTGGCGACACCCCAACGAACATGACAAACATAAATTATCTGAAATATGATCAATCCCTCCCAAGATAAAAAGCGAAAGAGGGCTTGGTATGGACTTAGACGTAGTGAAACGCAAAGCATGGGCACTCGCACTCGCGATGCAACTGGGCTAAAGGGGAGAGTCCCACAATAAGTTAACCTAAGCATGAACGCGGCTTGACAGAAATATAAGCGCTCCTTATAGAAAGGGTTCGCAACTTTGTTCAGACTGCACATGTTTGTTTCTGAGGATTACCTCCCATCATATCTGGAACGTCAATTGCATAAATAATTGGGTCAACAACAATAATTTTAGCGCAGTTATGTACAGCGTCACCTTATTGAGCCCAAGAAGAGCCCATTTCGAGCACCATGATAATTCAATGGAAAATAAACGTCTTTTATATTGCACATACCCAATCAAAGAGGCGTTAAACTTCTGGAAACTGTTGTCTTTAAAGGTAAACTACAATCTGTGCGAAAAGCTGAGATAATGTCGCCGAGTCTGCAAATGCCTTCGAAGCGCTCTAGAACGATCATAACACTAAGAGAATGTCTTAACCCTCGCCCTACGGGAGCTTTTTCACCTTCGCTTTACGGGGGGCCTGACAGGCCCCCTGTTAACTTCCAAACCAAGCAACTTAGAGCAATGCAGTAAGAACCAGCATGTTGCCTGTCACGAGAGGAATCTAACAGTATGCGATTATTAGGTTTCAGGTCAACGGGTGACCTTCCAGGTCAAGTGAATGACCTCGGATTTACCACGTCCAGAACAGCGATTTTGCTCTTCAGAAAACCTCAAAATTAGAAATTGATAAATGTAAATAAAAAGGCATGTTCCTAGACCAGTTTTGGCTCAGATATACAGAAAAGGTAATTATGTGTTCGCATCGTGTCAAAAAAGTTAAAAAAAGTAACTTAAAGAAATGGCTTAATCAGTTCACACTTAGGGAGCGATCACTCAGTCAGAAATGAAGATATTGCTTTGAAATTTGGTATGGGTATTGTCCATACTCCGTTCTCTCACATATATTCCGGTTTTTCTAACATCTTTGAAACTTTTGATTTTGTGGGGATTTAAAAAAAAAATAGGGAACAAAAACCCAAAATTTTGAAAATCTGAGGGTCATTTTAAAGAGAATGCCATTTTGTATCTTGAGTGATTTGCGTTTGCAATTTCCTTTAAAACTGTTTTCTACCATTTTTCAAATATTTATACTTTTCCACCAGCATGACGTTATCAAAACATGATTATCTCCCAAACTACCTAACCAATTGCAATTACATTTTTACAGCATACGTATAATTGTTGTAAACTCAGCTACCAAAAATTTCAGCAAAATGTGCCGCACGTGTAAAAAGCTATTCAAGAAAAACCTCAAGGGGGGGGGGGGCTGTCAGCCCTCCCCCTCCCCCCCCCCCCCCCCCGTAGGGCGAGGGTTAAGACTGCAACCACAATGTAATACCTAACCTTATTAAGTTTAAAATGCATCACACCGTATAACGGCAATGTTCACATATAAGTATGTAGCTGTCGAAACTGATAATTATGTATATCTTATCGTGCTCTAAATACCTGTTGAATATGTTGCACAAACGTCAAGTAGCCAGCCATATATGTATGTGTATGCATACGTCTCAGCCCTCAGGCGAAACTGTTACATGGCTTGAGCCCCAGCTAGTGGAATCTTAGCGAAGGTGTGTATGTAGTGAGGGCTGCGGCGTTCGAGTCGGAGTTGAAGCCGAACTTCGGCAGCTTTGTACACGTCTGTCGGAGTCGACTCCGAAGTCCTGGCCAGGGCGGTAGGAGTCGGAGTTGAAGTAGACTCCGACTTCATTGACAAACCAGGGAACTACCACGTGACCAACCACCTTCATCAACCAATCACCACGTCCACCGTCACACCCTCTCCCAGTCAGCCGGCTGCCCATGTGGTTCCGTTCCCAGCCCCATGCCACCGCCGCTGTCGCTGATAGCGCGTCTCCTACCCTGTGAAGCAGACTGCCGAAAGTGGATCCTCATTCCTCAGTCGTGGCACTGGATCGACAGCGCTCGGCACGCCACCTCCCCGAAACGGTCTACAGCCGCACACGGTCTACAGCCGCACAGCCGCACACGGTCTACAGTCGCACAGCCGCACACGGTCTACAGTTGCACAGTCGCAAACGGTCTACAGTCGCACAGTCCCACACGGTCTACAGTCGCACAGTCGCAAACGGTCTACAGTCGCACAGTCGTACACGGTCTACAGTCGAACAGTCGCAAACGGTCTACAGCCGCACACGGTCTACAGTCGCACAGACGCACACGGTCTACAGTCGCGCAGTCGCAAACGGTCTAAAGTCGCACAGTCGCACACGGTCTACAGTCGCACAGTCGCAAACGGTCTACAGCCGCACACGGTCTACAGTCGCACAGTCGCAAACGGTCTACAGTCGCACACGGTCTACAGTCGCACAGTCGCACACGGTCTACAGTCGTACACGGTCTACAGCCCCTCAGTCAGTCGACAGGCGGCATTGCATCCCGTCGGTGAGCCACCATGACCTTCGCCTTTCGTCTGGCAATTATGGCAGCTGGTGTCTCGCCACCTGCGTCTCCTGCCCATCGGACGACTGGATTCCGTACACCAACGGCAAGTGCTACCGGGTGGTTGGCTTCAGTCCGCCATGGTACGCTGTCGACCGTGTCTGCGCTTATGGCAACCCGGGCGCTACAGCAGTATCGGTACACGACCCGCTGCAGAACGCCTTCCTAGCGCTACAGCAGTATCGGTACACGACCCGCTGCAGAACGCCTTCCTAGCCGACACTGTGGCCCAGGGTGGAGAGTACTGGCTGGGTCTGTACAGGGGCGCAACCTACAGTCCCTGGGCTTGGTCTGACGGGTCTCCATACAACTACAACAGCTGGAATGACCCATCAGGTTATTGCGCCTCCATCAACATCGGCAAAGAAGGTGACTGGGGCTCCTGGAGTTGTAGTGCTGAGAGACCCTTCCTGTGTCAGATCAATGATGATCAGTTCATCTTGGCTGACTCGGAGCTGACCCCGGCTGACCTGAACCTTACCTCAGATGACACTCAGCTGATAAGCGCCGGCCCGAACATGACCCACCCTGAACAAGAGCTCACCCGAGCGAGGCTCGCGCTATCTCGGCCTTGATCCGCTGTGGATCTGCACTAATACCACTTCATAAGTTTGTGTCTGTTTTTTGTTGCTCATGTATAATGTGCTATCGGCATTACTATTGTGATTGTTTGGGACTGTCTATGGCGATGGAGATTTAAATGTTAGTAGCAGTTACGCCAAATTAAATAGGTGTCTAATGCTGAATCGAGTTGGTGTCAGTTCTAGGGATTATTTGATGAAAGGGACTTTTGTATTTGAATCGGTAACAAACTGAATAAAGCTCTTTGCAGCAGTTATGTATGTGTCTCATTGCTTACCACAGGTGAATCGTCGAGGGGAAGGTCAAATGCTGAGCAAGGTTCTACACGGTCACAGTGTAGCCGAGTGCGGGCAATGACATAAAACGCCAGACAAGACAAAATTGCAGATTACGAAAAAGGTACCAACAACCATACTGATAATAACTTGGATCAAGTGGCGCACGATTGGAGTAGGACTTAGGAGACAATTACACACATTAGATGAACCAACATATTATACAATGAAGACATAGCTGTACAGTGGTCACTCACGTCTGACTTGGGTCGGCACGCGTCTCACTTGCGGGTCAGGTTAGGCCTGGTGCTGCTATCAAACTGAGTCTGTAAGGTAGGAATGCAGGCCCATTGGACTCCGTGGTTACCAGGGCTGCGCAGTCGGAGTCAGAGTCGGTCGGAGTCGGTGATTTCGGCCGGAGTCGGAGTCGGCACAATTTTACCGACTCCGACTCCGGCTGTCAGTCATGTGCAGCGCATAGGCAATGGCTAAAAAATCATACCAGTTAACTTTGTTTGCTTCGATTCCTTTGCCATTCAATAATTTCGATAATGAGGTGTGTACTACGGTGGGCGAAATAGAACGTAGGGTGTGTTGTCGGATACAGATCCGAAATGCCATCCCGAGGAATTTGGGTAACGATCACGAGAAATCAATATGCACAAAACGGTTTTATATAACGTGTGCCTTGCTCTGGCGAGTTAAGTGTTTCGTTAAAGGGAGTGTGCCTACTCACATCGCTTATTTGGGGTTATTGACACTGGTCTATAGAACATCATTTTCTGAATTGACCCATGACTTCGTTTCTCCAGATTTGCCCTAGTTGCTGAGATATTCCAAAGACTCCAGGAACTTGCTGGGAGCAAAGAGTTATCGGGTAGACTCCAGAAGGCTTCCCCTACTAGAAGCACTGCAACTATCGATTAAACTGCTAGCATATTGTTAGCGCCGGCCAATAGCAATTCAACAAAACAGCTCGTGCACGTTGATAGCAGCAGCCGAACAGAAACTGGACGGCCATCATGTTTTTCGATGATGGCCGTTTCGATGATGGCCGATGGCCATTTTTTGAAGAAGATATCAATTTAGAGCTACGAAACTTGCACATAATAAAGTTAACAGTGGCAAGAACGTGCTGTGCCAAACTTGTCTTTCTATCTTGCATGATGTGACAGTAATTGTATTGGCTTATGCGTGCCGTTTTACATAACATCACCATAGTGACGATCGTGTTATAGATATCGAAACAAAAAAGAAGCAAAAAAAAAAATATAAGTAAAATTCAACTAAAGGGGCTCCAGATGTGAATTTCATCATATACAACAATCAAACCAGTAGCTACTTACCATATGAAAAATATTTTTGACATTCCAAAACAGTAGGCACACTCCCATTAACTATTTCGTTAACTTTATATATTTATATATTTTTTATATTTTTATATATATATATCGTTAATAACTAATTCGTTAACTATAGCATTTAATTATCGTTGATATTCATATGGATGTTAAGATTGTCACAAGACCTGACAAATATATTTTGTAAACTACCGTATTTATTTTAATCGAAAGTTATGGTCAGACAATATCTTACTGTCATTTTTTTCCCCATTATGTATATATATATATATATATATATATATATATATATATATATCGATCTATCAGGTTCATATATATATATATATATATATATATATATATATATATATATATATATATATATATATATATATATATATATATATATATGTATATATATATATATATATATATATATATATATATATATATATATATATATATAATTCCGGAAGGCTATCCTAATACGAACCCATTTCATGGATGCATAGCGGCTGCCCTGAAGGAAAGGGGTTCGTTAATTAAATGCTTCCTTGTTTGAAGGATCATATATTTCGGGCGCCAAAGTCGCCAATGACCATCGAGCGTATAATACCTACATACAACTGGAGTAAGTTGTAAGCGTCTTCTGCGAAGCGTCCCTGCGAAGCGTCTTACTCGGCCATCGCACGAGCGCAACCAGCAAACCTTGAAAGAGCTGCGACATGCGAGTATAACGTACAATTCTAACAGCGAAAACACATATATCGGTCCCAAGGCCCACACAATCGTCGCCTCTGTGCAACATCTTCGCCGATACCCGGTGAACTCGCGTCACGTCCGCCATCTAACCAGCCACACCTGACCAATCCCACACCTCCCCTTAGTCTCAGTTAAGGCCACCTCACGCTTCACTCTCGGCTCCCAGGCCACCGGGTCTGATAAGGCGAGTCCGAACAATGGAAACAGACGGCTGTAGACAACACCGGCAGACGTACCCTCGCATCAGTACCGCCCGGACACTGCTGCTCCTCGGACTTCCGACTCGACCTTTTTGTGCTCAGTCCCGCGCCTCGTTTGGGACTAAAAATCCAGTCAATCCTATCAAATCCAGTCAATCCAGTCAACCCGTCACCGTGCTCTCCGTCTCACGACTGACGCGCGCCTCGCTTGGGACTAAATCCAGTCAACCCGCCACCATGCTCTCCACCGTACGACTGGCGCTTCTGGCAGCGGCCGTCGCCACTTCCGCCACCTGTCCCTCCGACGACTGGGTGCCGTACAGCAACGGCAAGTGCTACGGGATGGTACAGTTCTACGTGCCCTGGTACACGGTGGATGAAATCTGCAACTACGGCAATCCGGGCGCCGAGTCCGCGTCTGTGCACGATCTTCTGCACAACGCGTTCATGGCGGAGACGGTGGCGCACGGTTCTCCGGCCTGGCTGGGACTGAGCCGGGCGGGCGCCTCGTCCGCCTGGTCCTGGTCCGATGGCTCGCAGTACAACTACAGCAACTGGAAGAGCGGAGAGCCGACCGGAGACTGCGCCTTCATCAACTACGGCAAGGAGGGGGAGTGGGCTACGATGGACTGCGACTTCAGCAGCTCGCAGTTCCTATGTCAGATCGATGATCAGCCCGCCCTGACTGAAACTCCGACGACCTCGAATCCGGGAGACACTGAGAAGAGCTCAGGGATCGGGAGCTGACGCTGGGTGACGTGAAGTCGGCCGTTGCCGGCCAACCGCTCAGGTTGCGCTAGATTACCACTGAGGTATCAATCACCAACGGAGGCTGTTTCAACCATCAACGGAGGCTGCCCCAACCAGTAGTTCATTTGATTCAAGCAGTTGTTGGCGATTTAACTTCTTGCTTTTATTTGTGTATGTTCTAAGTTGATATTACAGAAAGGGTGTCTTCGTTTGATGACCCATGTTTTATGAAGTGTTCTGAAATAATAAAAATGGTCTGTAGTTGCAAACTTATTTGTCTATAAAATGAGTTTCAGATAAGAAGTAACAAAAACACGTTAACATCTCAAGGAAACAGCACTTATATTGGAGATAATTAAATGCCGGCTCAACCTCCTGCTGAAAACGCAATGCATGTGACTTAAAGGGAAATAATTACCTTTTTCCACAAAAATGGAGTTATTACTTGAAATCGATAGATGAGACCAAAAGAGATTGTCAATTGATCACATTTTGCATATAAACATTCCTACTGAATCAAGTTAAAGTTGATAAGCGGTCCACGCTTATGACGGTCGGTACTCACAAATAGGTATTTGGTAAAGAATTCACTGTCCGAGATAAAAATTAGCCTGCCTACGCATTGTTATTTATCATGAATGTATATCATATGTTTCATGCACTCTATCTTTTGCGAATATGTACCAAACTTCTGTGAATAATCAACAAACATTTGAAAAGGTGCACTGAAATCGGCTGTTTAGTTCGGCCCCGGACGGTGACCTATTTAGTGTTCTCGATTCATTTAAAATAAAAATGGATGTTTTTCCCACGAATTTTCAACATACAGGTATTCAATAGTGTAATGCACTCATGAAACATTTATCTGAACCGTTTTTTTCCGTAATCAATCAATAAACATCTTAGAAAACCGGGATTCATTCGGCAGATTAACTTGGCCCCCTACGACGACTTATTTAGTGTATGCGATTTGTTGAGAGGTAATTCAACGAGAGGAATTCAACGTTGAACAGATTGATAGAAAAGCGCCAGATATGTCGCGTTTCCAGTAGTGAAGGGAAAACACTGATCATGGACTCCGAAAGAAGTATATGTACTTGCTTTTTATTTTTTTTCCAAACTTCCAACCTTGAATTAGGGAATAATTGTATTTCATTCTTAAATTTAGATCACATCATTTTTATACCATAACGGTAGCCAATACATTGTTGCTAAAAAATCCAAAGGTCATTATTTCCCTGTAACACAAAAGTCGATGAGTCCAGTCTACTTTGCATTATATAAATCTCATAGGCTTCACAATCCTTATACTACTAGCAGTGCCAACCACTATTACCATCTCTTTCTAATCACCATGCTGTTTGGATACTACACACCAACGCAACAACAATGCTTACGACTCAATAGCTCCTGTTTGCCGAGACATATGACAGGAGCAATGACCACGGTTACCCAGACGCAGGGGCGCAGCCAGGGGGGGGGGGGCAAGGGGGGCTATTGCCCCACCCCCTTACGGGTCACAGGGGGCCCCGCCGAGAATGGCCCAGATACCATTTGCATTAGCTAAATGGCTTTAAAAAAATCGCAGAGGAGCCCTCAAACCAGGCAAGAGTCACTCTGGTGCATGTCAAGGGCCCTCAAAGACATTAAAAGAAAGGGATACATACAAACTTCAAATTCAATCCATCGAAGAAGAAAAAACTTCCGTTTTCATGACGTTTTCTCCTAAGATCATTGTTTTTCACGTTCAATGCAGGGAACGCGCGGGGGGGGGGGGCATACTTGTATTGAATGTCCCTCTCAGATTCTTGTGGGGGGCATTTTCCCCTGATGCCCCCCCCCCCCTGGATCCGCCAGTGCCAGCAATTACCGCCAAGGAGAGTCTCTGCCAGACACTTAATGCAATTCATTTTCCCATTTTCCAAATTTGCATAAGCAATTGCGAAAGCTGTGTCATGCCGCAAAGCGGCGCGAAATTTTCCAGTTTTTTACTATGGATAGCTGGATTTTGACTGCTACAAAACAATTTTTACGATTTTACGATACATTGGGAACGCGCGGGGGGGGGGACTTGTATTGAATGCCCCCCCCCCCAGATTCCTACGAGGGTGGGGGGCATTTGCCCCTGATGCCCCCCCCCCCCCCTGGAACCGCCAGTAGATTGAGGGCCATTTACTGATATTAACTATATCATATTCATATTTTCGTGTTCTGTTTTCAGCAATTAAACTTTAAATACATATGGAGCTGAGATCCAATAACAACATCGACAACTGTAATGTTAACGTCAAAACTCCAACTGCAGCTTGAAAGGGCCCTTTTAGGAACCTTTCAGGCCATGTGGGGCTCTCAGACCGACTGGGGGTTCTCGCAAACCGGTCTAGAGCCTTCTCATGCCGGGCTAGAACCCTCCTAGACTGACCGAGGGACCTCCCAGACCGACACGGGACCCTCTCAGACCTGGCAAGGGTTCTCAAAGACCGGCCTGGGGACCTCACAGGTCTGGACAATGACCTATGAGAATGACTGAGTACCTTCTCAGACCGTCCGAGTGCACTGCTCTCAGGCTGACGCGATGACCATCTGAAGTTGGTAAAAGCCCTCTCAGATCTGGCAAAGACCATCTCAGATCGTCAAATCCCTCACCGGCCTGACAAAATCCCTCTCAGACAGGCATAGCGTCTGACATGGTCTGAAATATAATAAAGCCTTATCGGACCAGGAAATACAGGTGTTACAGGTGGTGACAGGTATTGGCATTGGAAATCAGGCCCGAAAATATACACAAGTTGGGGTTGCACTTTTGTCATTGGGGTTGCATAACTTAAAGTTGGAGTTGCAGCTACTACATCAGACGTATCGATGCCTATGAGCTCGTAGCTACGCCTATGATGCCAGGTAATGGACGAGATGCAAAACCCCCAATATCAATACCACAGAAGTTGTGCAGATCTCTATCACAACTAGGACAAATGCAGCCAGTATTTGAGGCCACGTCTTCCCAAATCGGCCACAAACTGTGCGTGATAACTTCACGTGCCATTCAACATAGCCATACAACCTTGCACCAAACTACCCATATTGAACTGCTTCATCTGCTTTATTTTAGGCGATCCATCTGAGCAATGCGAATACCATTCAGTGACTTCCCAGCTCCAAACATTGATCGCAACAAACATAAATCACTTCGACAAGCCGGTCAAATAGCAAATGCATACATATACGGTCGACCCAGAAGACCTAGCATCAGGTACACTCGAACTGCCGTCAAGTCATTTACTTCCTGTCGCAGACGGTGGCAAATTCTCCCTGGCAGAGGGCGTAGTTGATGACGTGGTGGATCACGTTCTCCTCCAGACTGCCACGCAGCAGGTGGGCGCCGGGACCGCGGGCGAAGATACCGACATCCTCGCCGCCGTGGGTCTCCTTGGGCAGGTAGATGCCGGCAATCTGCTTGTAGTGCGGGTCGCGCCACTCAGCCGTCTCGCTCATGTCGGCCAGACGGACACGCTTGGCCTCGAACTCGGACCAGTCCTCAGTGCCTCCCGGACCGTTGGCGTACTGCATGATCGGGTAGGGCAGCTTGGGCGGAGGGCCACCCTTCTGCATGCCACCAGCCAGGAAGGAGGACGGGCCGAACATGTCCAGGCTGCGCTCCGGGTAGCCGTTGATGCCAAAGGTGTGAGAGTGGTCAGAAGAGACGACGATCAGAGTCTCCGACTGGTCAGTGTGGTCCATGACGTGCTGGACCACCTCCTCCAGCTCGATGGTCTCGTCAATGGCGGTGTAGGCGTTGCCGTAGTGGTGACCGTGGTCGATCTTCGCGCCCTCCACGAACAGGACGAAGCCGTTGGGTCCACGCTTGAGAATCTCCAGAGCCTTCTTCACCATCTCGGTGAGGTTGACATCGTCAGCGGTCTGGAAAGCGCGGTACTGCATGTGGCTGCGGCTGAACAGACCCAGCACGTAATCAGCAGAGGTGGCGTCGAAGTTGTTCAGCTCATCCTTTGTCCTTCCACTCCTGGATCAGGTCACGTCCATCCAGACGGGAGCCGCCCTCAACCTCCTTAGGCGTGAACTTACCCCAGCCGCCACCGAAGGCGACATTGATGTCGATGCCCTCACGTTCGACGAACTGGGTAGACAGATCCTTCATGACGTTCTTGCACGAGTCCTTCACGGGTCCAGTCATCGATTCCATTGCAACGAAGTCGGCATCGGACTCCCAGGTACGGTAGGCGGTGTGGCCGAAGGTGGCAGCGGGAGAGGCGTGTGTGATACGGGCGGTAGACACCAGACCGACCCACTTACCGGCCTCCACTCCGTAACGGAGGATCGACTTAGGCGAGGAGGCCTCGTTGACAGCATCACAGTTCCAGATAAGGACAGAGCAGTCGACACCGACCGTCAGGAAGTTGCCCTTGGCACCGGTCAGGTAGGCGGTAGCGGTGGAAGCAGAGTCGGCCGTCCAGCGGTCACAGTTGTAGGTCTTGGACAGGCCCAGATAGGGGAATGTCTCCCAGGACAGCATGGTGTGTTCGGGCACGTCATCGCCGTTAACCAGACCCTTACGCTTCCGGGCAGCGGCCAGAGTGGCGATGGACATACCGTCGCCGATAAAGAGCACGGCATTCTTGGCCTGGTGATCGTAGACGGGATCAGCCAGCTTGGTCTTCAGAATGTCCTGGGCGATGTCCTTCCAGAACTTCTGGTCCAGCACCTTACCAGAGCGGGAGAGCGAGGCGCCGTCTCCAAGGCCCATCTTCTGCTGCACCTCCTGGTAGGTGGGCGCGTTCATCTCGTGCATCTCCAGCTCATCCTGGTCCTCCACCCGGGAGTCGAGCGGCACGGCCACAACCACCGCCGCCACACAGGCGATCAACAGCAGCTTCATCGTCAGTGTGGTTGTTGACAGGACTCTGACTCACTGTGTCCAGTGAGGCTGTGCTTATACTCAGACCACATGCCAATATATACCCGGTGTAATAATTGCTGGCATCTGTTTGCGGGGATGTAACGACGCAAATTGTTCGATAATCTCATGAGCGCTCGCAATTATGTTTGGTGCGGTCATCCAACAACACTTGTATAGATAATTGCGGGTCGTGAGGCTTTGGACCGCCACGCAGACTTGTTTTTGAACGCTTGAAATGCATATATGGTGTTTTTGGTATTTCCGATAACGGGTAAAGAATAGTTCCCGTGTGTCATAAATATATAGGTACTTCGTGTTATAAGGCATTTCCCAAACAAATAATATACTAGGAGCCCCGGAAGAAGAAAACATTACAGCTATCTTAAAATTGTGTTGGTTTTATTTTGCCCTCTCTGCTTATTTAGCGATATATCGTAAACCTCTGAACTTATCGTCATGAAAATTGCGTTGCCCTGCCTGACATTATTTCTGCCTATGTTGACAAAAGTGGAATAATGAAGTCACCAAGATTATCTGGACGATGTAATGATGTCGTCATCTGTAACAATTGCCTTGTATAATAAGTTGAGAAATTCGTAACATATTGTTTAGAGGAATTCCAGATTGACACCACTTGCATTTGCATCATTCAATCAAACGGCCCACATGGTTTATTGTTTGTATTATAGGCCGTTATAGGCCGCCTACGCTTTTATTCCATAGACGATGTCTGTTAAACTTTTCAACATAGGTAAACAACAATTTTCAATTTACAAAACAAGAGTTAAAAATAGGTATTCCTGTTTTGAAATAGCGAAACATATTTTATGGGGACCAGCCAGATAAGAAATGATCGCAAGAAATAGCCTGCATAAAGTTTTTAAGATCAGATTCAGCTATATGGCGTGACGTTATATTGCTTTTTTCAGTAGGTATTCATGCTTGACTTCGTATCTCAATTATTACAGAATAAATGTTGTTCTAAGACATTTTTTGCTTCTAAACCAAATGTAAGCCCGTGAACGTGTATCAAAACGTTTAGTGACCGTAATCGGCAGTTTGACCTCTGGAGTTCTGACAGCTGACCTGATCTAAGGTCACCAAAGGTACCAAGAAGCTTTAAGTGCAGAAACCATAACCATTTATCTATCACCGGTACGTCTAATTGCGGTGTGTCGTGTTCAAAATGGCGCAATTTTGATCTCTATGGCACAGACTATCATTATACATCTGGCCTGACCTGTTACATCAATGACCTAGGCATCAGCAAATTTCCCAGGGTTGTCGAATCCCGTTTGAAACGTAAAATTGGTCCGATAGATTTAGAGATACAAAGAGATATATATATATATATATTTATATATATATATATATATATATATATATATATATATATATATATATATATATATATATATATATATATATATATTATATATATATATATATATATATATATATATATATATATATATATATATATATATATATATATATATATATATATATATATATATATATATATATATATATATATATATATATATATATATATATATATATATATATATATATATATATATATATATATATATATATATATATATATATATATATATATATATATATATATATATATATATATATATATATATATATATATATATATATATATATATATATATATATATACATATATATATATATATATATATATATATATATATATATATATATATATATATATATATATATATACATATATATATATATACATATATATATATATATATATATATATATATATATATATATATATATATATATATATATATATATATATATATATATATATATATATATATATATATATATATATATATATATATATATATATATATATATATATATATATATATATATATATATATATATATATATATATATATATATATATATATATATATATATATATATATATATATATATATATATATATATATATATATATATATATATATATATATATATATATATATATATATATATATATATATATATATATATATATATATATATATATATATATATATATATATATATATATATATATATATATATATATATATATATATATATATATA
This sequence comes from Chirona hameri, assembly GCA_036785665.1. NCBI lineage: Eukaryota > Metazoa > Arthropoda > Thecostraca > Balanomorpha > Balanidae > Chirona > Chirona hameri. The sequence goes on along the minus strand of JAXIVJ010011609.1, from coordinate 26,428 downwards.
TATATATATATATATATATATATATATATATATATATATATATATATATATATATATATATATATATATATATATATATATATATATATATATATATATATATATATATATATATATATATATATATATATATATATATATATATATATATATATATATATATATATATATATATATATATATATATATATATATATATATATATATATATATATATATATATATATATATATATATATATATATATATATATATATATATATATATATATATATATATATATATATATATATATTATATATATATATATATATATATATATATATATATATATATATATATATATATATATATATATATATATATATATATATATATATATATATATATATATATATATATATATATATATATATATATATATATATATATATATATATATATATATATATATATATATATATATATATATATATATATATATATATATATATATATATATATATATATATATATATATATATATATATATATATATATATATATATATATATATATATATATATATATATATATATATATATATATATATATATATATATATATATATATATATATATATATATATATATATATATATATATATATATATATATATATATATATATATATATATATATATATACATATATCCGTGCCTCCACCGTGTTGTGGGGGTCCATGTGTTTCGGAAATATCAGAAAAACGGCGGCGCACAGCGCCGCCAAATCTGAACACGGCTGTTTGGGCATCAATTGCTCACATTGTGTGCAATTTTTTACCTTGTGTGATGTGTCATATCAGGTCGGGTCATCAGGTCAAGTAAACTCACATAAAAACAAGTTTGTAGTCGTGAAAATACCACAGGGTTTGACCGATTGATCTGAAATCACTAGATTTAATCAGGCCGAAAGTACCTACAATACGCATGTCTCGGATTTGTTATTATCTCGGTAACCTAAGGTCGGGTTAATTTCCTTTCTTGTATTATTAGAGCTCGTGTTTGATGACCAAGGAGCAGTTGTTTCTCAATGAGACCTGCAAAGTCAGCTGAGGTCATCTGAGGTCACCAGCACTTTTTGTCGATCACCTTTGAAAAAGTCGGACGGGGATTGAAACCGAGGACTGAGACCGACACCATTGTATTTTCTCTTCGAGGCCTATCTTCCAATGTGCAACATGGTGTACCTGAGTCACCAAGTGACCTTGACCTGCAATCAAATTTTACGTTTGGCCTAACCCGGCCATCATTGAATATGGCTCGAAATGCCTTGACAAGACAAACATGCTGAAGTTAAAATAATTGTCTTATGTTTATTAGGTGAAAGATTTCTTTGCGAAAACTTTGGAAGAAAATTACAAATTTGACCTTTGTGACCTAGTGACCTCAATATTGAGGCAAAAAATGACTATGATGACTTCGGTAGCCTTATTATGAGCTTTTGAACGTTTTTTTCGCGTCTACCTAGCCCTTATTTTCGACTTAGTGGAAGTTATGTTGACCCCCACCAGGTCTCAAAGGCCCACCCGGTGCGTTTTTTTCCTATTGTCATACCCATTAATAGGCAAGAGTACCCATACTTTCTATGTCACCCGGTTACGTTAAATATATTTTTTTTCTTTAAAAAAAAAATGAGACAGTGAAGCACTGAGAAACTGTGCAACTTATACCGATTTTGAGCATAGACGCACTGGGCCAATCGATTTTCTCCTAAATATCCAGTCAATCTATAGGATCCTTCTAATCAACGCAAATTATATATCTTGGGCTTTTCCGCAAGACCTTACATTTTTCGGGATAACCCCAACCGGCGGGCAAAGCCGACCGTCCAACATAAACGGAACAGTGATTGCTTCGGATTTGTATATGTCTCGCCTCAAACGGTAATCACATCAGTGTTTTGTTATACCTTTGCACCTTGACAGAGAGGATTGTTTTAAGGTATTTCGATTTTTAATTAATTCAGCTTTGAAATTCCTCGCATGGATAAATCTGTACATGCCTTCGGGTAATATTCACTTAATATTCATATTAAATCCAATTAAATTGCTATAATTAATAAACTAAAAAACATGACCATTTCCTCGAAAATGTGAAAATACAATGTTATCAAAATGTTATTATTATGTTGTAATATTTCGCCCACAGGCCTTTATCAAACAGTAAAAGGGCTTTAAAAGGGTCTTACTGTTCGATAAAGGCCTGTGGCCGAAATATTACAACATAATAATAACATTTTGATAACATTGTATTTTCACCTTTTCGAGGAAAAGGTCATGTTTTTTAGTTTATTAATTATATCAAGTATGTTCCTCGCACAAGCACTAAACTCTATAAAGAACTTCCAATTAAATTGCTGTAAATTGGAGGACACCTATCTCAATTTACAATTTACTTTCAATATTCCTACGTCGCCCCACACTCGAACAGTAGAGAACCTAAGGTCCAAGATGTTTCACGGGAGGTTTCTCATGAGACACTGCCCACATGGGGGGGGGTAGGGGTAGGGGGGGGGGGGGGCAAAAGGGCCACGGTCCACCAAAACGCCTGGAATCGGCCGAGATTGGCACATTCACTGATTTAGAAGAAAATCTAAGCAACTTTTACTATAAAAGAGTTTGTTCTGTCAGCTATAAATGGACAAGGAAACGGAATCCGATAAGTTTCTTTTAAGCATTACGTGACTTTGGAATTTGCCCAATACCCCTGAACGGTCTGGATCAATCTGCGATTCTAAAAAGTCACTACATAGATTTCGCTTTCTTATGCATTAACAGCTCATTTATAATAATCTTCCCTTAGCTGCTTAGATTTTCTTTAAATCCGGAAATGTGTCTATTTCCATCAGACTGTAGGCGGTTGGGCCTCGGTCAGGGGCGTGGGAACTATTTTCAAGTTGGAGGGGCGAACTTCTTTTGGCAGATCTGAGGCAAAAATGATAGCTAAAAGGAGCGATACATTGTAGTCACCCGTATATATTGAAGCTAATAGGTTTGTCCTATTAAAAAGGTAGCTCATTTTGCCAAAAAATATCACTAGAAAATAACTGGTGGACATCATGCAGACAATACGTATCGGCACTTGAGTTATAAAAAAACGCACGGAACTGGAGCACAAGCTGGGTCTGAATTCGGAGCCAAAGTGCCGAACTTCCGAATATGAGCATTGGTGGTGCCAATCGGTACAATCATTTTCGGAATTCCGAATTTGTCCGAAGACCGATTCGGTTTTCGGACGGACAATAAGGATATTTCTTGGGCATTTTCGGACATCCAATGCCCAAGGATGGCTTGTCGCGAAAATCACTTAGTTACATTTTATTTTAAAAAAAGGAGTGTGCCACAGGTAATACATTTCCATACCAAACACTTTTTCTGCTTTCGGACAAATTTCGGACAAACAATGATTTTCTCGGACAGTTTCGGACGGACAGCTGACCATGGTCTTGGACATCGGTCGGACATTGGAGAAATATGTTCTGAAACTGGCACCGCTAATGAGCATACCGTCGGGGACTTGTATGCTTAGCATTGGGTATTTACCAATCGTGTACGAAGCACCGGTGGGATTTTTCGTCAACTTGGATGAATTTAAATTTGACCTTGCCTACATGGCACGGCCGGGTCGTACTATTCAGAAGCTTATAACTTTGGCACTCTCACCCAATTGCGGTCGGGTCTCTGCCATTCGATAGCCCCATTAAATGTATTTATTTATTTGATTTATTCATGCATATTACCAACGGGCTCAAACACCCACTGACAGGTGAAGTTGTCAGGAAAAATTAAATATTGTATTTTTGGTATGTTGACTTCTGACATGGGTGGTAGCGTGACCAGGGGCGTAGCCAATGGGCTGTTCGCCAACCTTCTCTTTTCGCGAACGGCCCGAGGGCCCCCTCAGACCTTGCAAGGGCCCTCTCAGACGAACCGAGGGCTTTCTCAGACCAGACTAGGTCAGTTTCAGGACGGGGAATGCCCTTTCACACTGGATGTGCCCTCTCAAGACTGGAAAGAGTCCTCTCAAACCGATATACACCCCTCAGAGGCCTAGTAGGGACCCCCTCAGACTGGCTTAGGGCCCTCTGAGGCGTGGCAAAGGCCCTGTCAAACCAGCGAAGAGCCCTTTTAACTCGCGCGGCGCTGGTGTCTCCAGCCGATTGCGGGGGCTGGGTAGGGGTAAATTTTATCCCCCCCCCCCCCTCCGTATCTTCCGCACCAATAACTGCAGCGAAGCGCCCAAGGCGGCTATCGAAAGCTCTCAGTGAGAAGAATCTAACACATACCCGAAATTCTTTAAATAAGGTCACATATTAGGTCAGGTGAGGTCAAATATAAAAAAAAATGAGGTATTTGGGTTTTTGAGCCATACTTTCCAGCCAAAGCCTTGGATTGCCACCATTATCTCACAAAGTGCTCTCAAATGTATAATGCATCTCCCGCATAAGCAAAAGTGAAATTGTAATCCAAGGTCAAGGTCAGTAGGGGTCACAAAAGGTCACATGTCTACGAAAGCCATGCGACACATGTTGTATGTGTTATTTTACACGTAGATTTCGATAGTAGCAGACATTTTCACAGCCTGAACCCATATATAGTATAGGCCTCAGGTCAAGGTCAGGTCGCAATAAGGACAACATTTGAAATTGATTAATATAAATAAAAAGGCAAGTTTCTAGACCACATTTGTCTCAGAAAAGTAGCGGTGGCATTTATTTGTCTGTATCTAGTCACTAAAAGCAAAAAAAAACGTAACTTAAAAAAATGACGTCATGAGTTACTTATTCTTAGGGAACCATAAGTCAGTCAAATATATATATATATATATTGCTTTCAAATTTTGTTTAGGTATCTCTATACTTGGTCCTCTAGCATATCTTCCGTTTCTTTTAATATGTTCGGAAAAACTTTGGTGGAAATTCTTCCAATAAAAATCTTCTTTTTTGCATTTTGTTGGGTCCAAAACACAAAATTTCGAAACATCTGAGATCGGTATTTGGAAGATAATGTTATGTCCCTTCTTTTGACGTTTTGTATTTGCGATTTGCATCAAAACTCTATTTTTTACGATTTGTCAAACATTTAACGTTTTTCCACGAGAAATGCCATGACATGACGTCACTAAAACGTCATTATCTCCCATACTTCGCCACCAATTCCAATACAATTTTGAAAGATGACGTATAATTGATGCAGCATCAGGTAACAAAAGTTTCATGTCCATATCTGTCATATTTTTCATGTTATTGAGAAAATTCGGAACGGGGGGGTAAAATTTACCCACCCACCCATCCACCCACCCACTTTCCCAGCGCCGCGCGGGTTAAGGCTGGGAAGGACCAACTCAGACCGACGTATGGGCCCTGGAAGCTCATAAAGGGGCCTTTCAGACCTAGAAATTACCCTTTTAACCGGCATAGGCCACCCCCTAAGGTTTGGTATGGGCTCTCTTAGCGGGCGTAGGGGCCATAGGTCTTGCAAGGGCCTTCTCGAACTACCCTTGGACCATCTCAGGATTGGCAAGGGCTCTCGGATCTGCGTAAGGCCCCTGAGGCCTAGCAAGTGTCATGTGAAGCAGGCGTAAGGCCCTTTCATGCCTGGCAAGGGCCTTCTCAGACTGGCGTTTAGCCCCTCCAAATCTTGGTGAGGGCTTTCTTAATCGGGCGTAGGGCCCTCTCAGACCTGGAAGAGGCCCTTCCAAACCATCCAGGACCCCCTCAGGAGTGGTAAATGACCTCTCAGGCCGAACAAGGGCTCACTCAGACCTGAAAAGGACCCTCTCAAACCTGCGTAGAACCCTCTCAAGCCCAGCAAAGGCCCACTCAGACCCTTTCGGACTTACGTAGAGCCCCTATGGCCTGTCAAGGGCCCTCTGAAGCGGGCGTATGGCCCTTTCAAGCCTGGTAAGCGCCCTCTCAGACCGATCCTAATGATCGACTGTCAGTAGTTTTGCACGTAACGAAAATTAAGTCACTATGCATATACGGATGAACGCAAGTGCGGACCATCATTGCGTAAATTAGACTTTGATCTTATGCAAAAGCGCCTGTTCTCACATTGCAATCACCTCCGGGGAGGGGGGGGGGGGCAAGGCTGAAACACACCCCGATCACCGTCTTTGTTCCACAAAACACATGCAAATTTCCGTCGACAATGCCGTTGATCTAATTCAGAATGAAAAGATCATGTAAAAGTGGGCGGATTGCCTCCACCTAGCTCCAAAGTGGGGGCGGGCGGGCGTCCCCCCCCCCCCCGTTCAAAGTTGCGGGGGCGAGTTGCCCCCACTGCCCCCATGGCTCCCACGTCCCTGGCCTCGGGGGACATGGCCCCTTTGCCCCCCCCCCCCCCCTAGATCTACCAGAAGGCGATTGGGAGACATGGCCCTCTGCCCCTCCCCCCTCCTTGTTACCATATGCTTCCATATTTTTGTTTCATTAAACTTTATGTTTGCCACAGAGGCAATGTCATTATACATTATTACCGATCGTTTTTTGTTCATGTGAAGCTTGATCATGTTTTCTTTTTCTTTTTAGGGGGGCAAACATGCCACTTTATGCCTTGGGGGCGTGGCCCTAAATACCCCCCCCCCCCCCCGGACCCGCCAGTGGCTGCGGGTGCGACTTATCGGACTCATATCTCAGGACAGCGTGGTTAGGAGTCCCTCGACGATTACAAATATGAACAAGTCAACCTGTAACGTGATTGTGATACCTATATGCGATGAATCCGCACGCCCCTTTGTCTCGTACAGTGGTAAAGGCGAAGTTGTTTTTGAAGGAATAGTTATTGTCACAGACAGCCAAATTTGCGTACCAATTTGCTGACATTTTCAATTGTGTTTCAGGTATAAGGTGGGATAAAGCATTAGTATGCTTACGGATGCACAAAGTAACGGACACATGGGGTATTGTACTGTGGTACACGCATACACGGCATTTAGTGCATACTAGCCTTCGAGCCGACAAGTTTTCTATTTCTGCTTGTTCTAATAAAGAAGGAGTTGTCTGAAATGCAAATGACAACCCTTCCTTTTTTACTTTTGGATGGGTGTTCCGCTTTTCCGACTGACTTCGAATTATACAAGTGTTTCGTTAATCATCTCACACTTGTCGCCACAGTCTGTTCGCCAACAATGGCCAGACGTGCCAAACTACCACTAATTTACACAAGTGTTAGAAGCCCGCCCATGGACAATTAACCACGCACTTGTTCGGCCACAGAGAGACCACAGACAATTAGGAGTAACTACATGCGGGACATTATCTGGGGTATATAAGCGGGATGATCTGACCGGTTGGCAGCATCGTCTGCAGTCGAGCAGACATCGCCACCTTCAAGATGAAGCTGCTCGTGGCTGCCTGTCTGTTGGCTCTCGCGGCCTCCGTGCCGCTGGACTCCAAGGTGGAGGACCAGGATGAGCTGGAGATGCACGAGGTCTGGGGCTCCTCCTACCAGGAGGTGCAGGAGAAGATGAACCTGGGTAACGGCGCCTCTCTCTCCCGCTCCGGTAAGGTAATGGACTCGGTCTTCTGGAAGAGCATCGCTCAGGAGATCATCCAAACCAAGCTGAACGACAAGGTGTACCACAAGCAGGCCAAGAGCGCCATCCTGTTCATCGGTGACGGTATGTCGATCCACACTCTGGCCGCCGCCAGGAAGCAGAAGGGTCTGCTGCACGGTGATGATGTGCCCGAGCACACCATGCTCTCCTGGGAGAAGTTTCCTTACACCGGTCTCTCCAAGACGTACAACTGCGACCGCTGGACAGCCGACTCTGCCTCCACTGCCACCGCCTACCTGACCGGCGCCAAGGGCAACTTCCTGACAGTCGGTGTGGACTGCTCCGTCCTCGTCTGGAACTGCGATGCTGTCAACGAGAACTCCTCGCCCAAGTCGATCCTCCGTTACGGAGTGGAGGCCGGTAAGTGGGTCGGTCTGGTGTCCACCGCCCGTATCACGCACGCCTCTCCCGCTGCCACCTTCGGCCACACCGCCTACCGTACCTGGGAGTCCGATGCCGACTTCGAAGCCATGGCATGGATGACGGGACCCGTGAAGGACTCGTGCAAGAACGTCATGAAGGATCTGTCCACCCAGTTCGTCGAGCGTGAGGGCATCGACATCAACGTCGCTTTCGGTGGCGGCTGGGGTAAGTTCACGCCAAAGGAGGTTGAGGGTGGCTCCCGTCTGGATGGCCGTGACCTGATCCAGGAGTGGAAGGACAAGCAGGCCTCTCTGGGGCGCAGCCACGCCTACCTGACCACCAAGGATGACCTGAACAACTTCGACGGCACCTCTGCCGATTACGTGCTGGGTCTGTTCAGCCGCAGCCACATGCAGTACCGCGCTTTCCAGACCGCTGACGATGTCAGCCTGACCGAGATGGTGAAGAAGGCTCTGGAAATCCTGAAGCGTGCACCGACCGGCTTCGTCCTGTTCGTGGAGGGTGCCAAGATCGACCACGGTCACCACTACGGTAACGCCTACACCGCCATCGACGAGACCATCGAGCTGGAGGAGGTCGTCCAGTACGCTGTGGAACACACCAACATTGAGGACACCCTCATCGTGGTGTCTTCCGATCACGCCCATACCTTCAAGATAACCGGCTACCCGGAGCGCAACCTGGACATGTACGGCCCTGCCGCCTTCCTGGCCGGTGGCATGCAGAAGGGTGGCCCGCCGCCCAGTCTGCCCTACCCCATTCTGCAGTACGCCAACGGCCCCGGTGGCACCCGCACCGAGGAAGAGCGGGACGCCAAGCGGACCGCCCTGAAGGAGACCGGCCCCGACGCCGAGTGGCGCGACCCGCACTACAAGCAGATTGCCGGCATCTACCTGCCCAAGGAGACCCACGGCGGTGATGACGTCGGCATATTCGCCCGCGGTCCCGGTGCTCACCTGCTGCGTGGCAGTCTGGAGGAGAACTACATCCACCACGTCATCAACTGGGCCCTCTGCCAGGGTGACTACCTGACGGTCTGCGATGAGTAAAGGTCGGATTTGATGTTGATAGAAGTGATGGAACGCATTGCTTTCAATCTACCCTCCTATATATGTGACATTTGTATGCGCAAGGCAAAGTACACCCATGATGTTAATGCTGTTTACAGTTAGGTACAGTCTGTCTTAAAAGTATCGCACATACTGGCCGGGTTCACAACGGGCAGTGCCAAAAAGTGTGAGATTGTGGGGTGAGAAGCATTGGAGGAAGAAAACCGAATTGATGCACGCCCACAGTTGTATTAACTTCAGGTATCAAAACCCAAGAACAGAACAAATGAATCAGGCCCGAGCGAGAGCAGCGGGTACATGATACAACAACCGAATCGACAACTAAATACCCAGGCAGTATGCCGAAGATCAGAAACGTGGACAGCTACATAATGTGTGAATGTAAGTATATGGTGATAAATATGTTACGTTAAGTTTGAAGAGCAAAGTAATAATATTTGAGATGAGCGACGAATGAACCAACCGGTTGGCGCGAGAGCAGAGCGAGAGTGGGCAGAATGCCACGTTGCCGAGACTGTAATCGACTATGTTATAAATATAAATTAAAGTTACGAATACAGAAACTGATTATAGGAAAATCAGGTACAATGAGTTACAAGAGAAATATGAAGACTGAAAACAAATTGCAGATGAATCTGGTTAACCAATAACATATTAATAATATGAAAGTATACGAATTATTTACGTTCTAGATTCGTTCCGGCGACAAATATGACGCGGGAATACTATAACTGATGAGATGGGTAAAACGCTGCAAAATAAAGATAAGCCGAAGCACCACATGACTTTCCATCCCAGAGCGGAGCGTACAGAACACATAAGAAAGAAAAAACATCACACTAATAATACATGAAGTCAGGCCGGCGTCGAAATCTCACGACGCGGCCGAAGCGCGTCCGTACCACCGGCTCCGGCGACTGCCCCGACACTGCAGGTCGGCTCGGACCATCACCACTGGGAGGGGTCACTGTCACTGGGCAGCCGCGGATCGCCGCGACACGACGGCAGCAGCGGCTGGTCGCCGTGACACGGCAGCTGTGGGTCAGGCGCCCCAGCAGCCGGAGACGCGGCGAGATGCGGCGGGTCGCCGCGAGAGGGCAGCTGTGGGTCAGGCGCCCCAGCAGCCGGAGACGCGGCGAGATGCGGCGGGTCGCCGCGAGAGGGCAGCTGTGGGTCAGGCGCCCCAGCAGCCGGAGACGCGGCGAGATGCGGCGGGTTGCCGCGAGAGGGCAGCTGTGGGTCAGGCGCCCCAGCAGCCGGAGACGCGGCGAGATGCGGCGGGTCGCCGCGAGAGGGCGCCCACCGCCAGAGGGCGGCCCCGGCGGCGCCCCAGCGCCCGGAGACCCGCGCTCAGTAGGCGGAGGTGTCCGGCGCGCTCGCTCCTCCTCAGGTCTCGACACTGAGGTCGCGGGGTATTGCGCTCCCCTGGAACAGTCCTGGTCAAGGGACACGGGCATACATACAGGCTTCAGGCGGTCAATACTGACCGTGTCGTGATCACCTGAAGGGAGCTCCAAAACAAAAAACTTCTGAGTCCGACGAACAACCTTCAGGGGCCCGCTGTAAGGGGCCTCCAGGGGGCGGCGTACGCGGTCAACGCGCAACCACACATGAGTACAGGTGGTCAGGTCGGCGGGAACGAAAGATGATGGTACACTGGCATGATGATGACCGCGCTATAGGGAAACGAAATCAATCTCCGACATGTGGTGAGCCAGCTCGCGGATGAACTTCTTCCCAGAAGTGCCGCTTGTCCGTGCGGCAGAACACTGCGGGAACAGCAGCTGTGTTCCCGTGACGGCTGTGAAAGGGGAAAAACCAGACTCGTTCGGCATGGCGCGAATGCCAAGCAGAACGACAGGCAGTGCGCGTAGCCACTCCTGTTTGCGAGAACGAATAGCTGCCTTCAGTGTACGATGAAATCTTTCAACCATGCCGTTACATGTAGGGTGATAAGATGTGGTTCGCAAGCGATGAAATCCAACCATTGCTGACAAATGCTGAAATAACTCTGATTCAAACTGAGCACCCCTGTCAGTGACCACATACAGGAGAACTCCAAATCTCGAGACCCATGTCTCCAAAAACGCGGAAGCGACACTTTCTGCAGTAATACTAACTAAGGGCGTAGCTTCTACCGGTGGCACGATCGATGCAGGTTAACAAATAGCGAAATGGAGAAGTGAACGGTTGACCATGAGGTACAGACGGGGGTAGGGGTCCAACGATATCAATGTGTACCGTTTCAAAACGCGCAGAAGGCACGTCAAATGATCCCGGAGCGGACCTCGTGTGGCGGTGGACTTTTGCCTCCTGGCAAGACAGACACTCACGCACCCAGTGATGAATATCCCTGCGTATAGAAGGCCAAAAGTACCGAAAAGTCAACAAGCGAGTTGTGGCTTTACGAGCGGGGTGAGACAGGTTGTGAAACCTGCCGAAGACTGAGCGGCGGCACGCCTCAGGTACGAACGGCCGCGGCTGAGGGGTCGTCATGTCACAGAGGACCGTCACACCATCTGCGAGGGATACTGGCTCGAGGGAGTCTCGCAGACGGGAGGTCTCCTCATCCTGCTCCTGCCGTTCTGCGATAAAGTGGAGGTCACACGAGTCGAGGGACACAGCGAGGACAGGGCGACTGAGACAGTCGGCGGCAACGTTATCACGGCCACGGATGTACCGCACATCCATGACATACTCGGTAATCACCGACCAGTGGCGCTGCTGGCGATCAGACTTCGCCACGTGTTGACTGCGAAACGCACTCACGAGGGGTTTGTGGTCGGTGAGGAGAGTGACTCGCCGACCCTCGATGACGTCACGGAAGTGTAACTTGGGCAGGTAAGCTGCGAGGAGCTCTCTGTCGTAGGCCGCGTATCTCTGCTGTGGCTGGCTGAGTTTCCTGGAGAAAAATCCGACAGGAATCGACTCTCCATCGACGATCTGGTGAAGGACGGCTCCGACAGCGACCTGTGAGGCATCGGTCACCAACTCATACTCATGGCACTGTGGTAGTGGGTGAGGCAGCGGACAGGCCCCGGCCAGCGCTGCCTTACTGTCGCTGAACGCTTGGGACTGCTGCTCGTCCCAAAGCAGCTCCTTACTCTTTGGGTTCAGACGAATCAGCTCAGTGAGGGGGTACACCACATCAGCGAAGCGAGGGATCATGCGCCGGTAGAAACCGAGGAGGCCGAGATAGCGGCGCAGAGCCGCTGAGTCAGGGGGTCTGGGCAGGTCAATAACCTCCGCTACTCTGGCCTGGGGAGGGCTGAGCCCCCTCTCGGACACCTGGTGCCCGAGGAACACGAGTGACGTGTGCATGAACTCACACTTGTTGAGGGAGATCCGGAGTTTGTGCTCAGCCAGCTTGCTGAACACAAGTCGCAGGTCAGCGACGTGCTGCGCCTCGTTCTCGGAAAACACCAGAATGTCATCCAGATAGATGAACACGCAGGGGACATCTCTGAAGATTCCATCCATCACACGCTGGAACGTGGCGCCAGAGTTGCGCAGACCTAGGGGCATGAACACGTGCTCGAACAGCCCAAAAGGCGTGGTGATTGCGGTTTTCTCCACATCAGCAGGGTTCATGGGGATTTGGTGGTAGGCTCGAAGCAGGTCCACTTTGCTGAAACAAGTCATACCATGCAGTTTGGTGAACAGACTCTGGATGTGGGGAGAGGATATCGATCTGGTCTGGTCACTGCGTTCAGAGCACGATAGTCACCAGTGACTCTCCACTCACCGGGGTCACGTTTGGGAACCAAGTGGATCGGGGAGGCCCAGGGAGACCTGGACGGGCGAATGACTCCTGTCTTCAACAGAACATCAAACGACTGTTTGGCAGCCTGCAGCTTGTCAGGTGGAAGCCGCCGCGGACTAGCAAAGGTTGGCGGGGTGCTACCAGTGTCGATGGGTGTATATGGAAGCGTTCAAAGTTGTAGCATTCAATGCTTGTACCATACAAAACAGCACCGTCCAACGCTTGCGACATCCAAATTTCGCCCGGGTAGGGAACATCGTCATGAACCAAGCTAGCAGCAGCCAAACTCGTGGTATCCAGCCACATACAAAGTAGTGGCAGCCAAAGCTTGCGGCCTCCAAAAATAGAACACCGAGGACATCTACCTTCCGGGAACTATTGGTTCAAATATCGCCCGGTAGATGTCTCACCATAGCCGGTGGAGCGACGAAACGCTAGTTGAGTAATGTCTTTCGACAGAGGGGAGTGGTGTACAGTGGAACCCGGCAGCGTCAGTGGCGCCGCTGCGGCGGCGGCACTGACGGGCCGGGCGCGGCGGAGCTCCGCCGCCCGCGGGGTCTCAGTCGCTCGCCCGGCAGCGCCGGGCTGTGCGTGCTGGCGGTAGCCTTGCCTGCTGACGGGAAAAATGTTCGCTTCTGCTGGGTCATGGGAACCGTAGGAGCCCGCATATTTCCTTCGTGTTTTAGCTGGGTCTGCATTGATTTGGGTATGACGATTTTAGTGAGTATATTTTCGGTACATATGGAGCATATGGTACATATTATCGGGGTGTTTAGCTGTTTTGCCAGCTGGAGTAGGGATTTTGGACCTCGCTTAGATACGGTAAGTATATGTATGTACCTACACACCAGTAAAACGCCCTTATTGGATCGGGAACCGGGCGGGCGATTCTTCAACGTTCTTTTCCAATGTGAAGGAGCACTTTGTTTTGTTTTGACCTCAGTTGACCTAAGATGACCTTGTAGGGGTCACTGAGCAACAGTTGCATAGGGTCATCAAGAATGAGCTATACAAACATGATCCTGAAATAATTGGTCTGATGTAATGCGTATTCTCTGAATGGGAGGGATTTGCATATTTTCATATTGACATAATGGGGAGGTCACGGAACCGACCTGACCTTACGTCACAGATATACACAAATCCAAGATATGCGATTTGTAGGTACTTAAGCCTAATTCAATTATGTGAGTTTAAAACTGCTCGGGACAAACACTGTTGCCTGGGCCCGAATGTTATTGTTGGGGGAGATAGGGTCACTTAATGCGACCTGGTGACATGACCTGAAGCGACCCGAAGTAAAAAAACATTGCAAAATGTGGTTAATTGATGCCCGAACAGGTGCATGACAATTTTCTACAAAGACTAAGACAGAAAATCTGACAACAGGTTATCATGACCGATCAGTAAGCTGTTTGCACAGAAATGCATCAACATAGTCTAACAATGTCACACTCACACCAATCGTTTTTGCGCTCTTTAATGAGACAGTGCGTATTTCCCAGAAAAACCGGCTTACGTACCTATACTCAAATACACAATGCATCCTACTCGATAGAGACTGGTACGGTTTTGAATCATGCCACTTGTAGCCAGTGCAATATAGACTAGTAGAATACAACTAACAGCCACTGAATCGGCTCCAACGACCACCGTCGTCACATGGATGCTCAAAATGAGAGCTCAAAATGAGACAGCGCGTATTTCCCAGAAAAACCGGCTTACGTACCCATACTCAAATACACAATGCACCTTGCTCGATAGAGACTGGTACAGTTTTGAATCATTCCACTTGTAGCCCAGTGCAATATGGACCAGTAGAATACAACTCACAGCCACTGAATCGGCTCCAACGACCACCGTCGTCACATGTATGCTCAAAATGTTCGCGTTTAAGCCGGCGATCCACTAATAAAACGTCTCTTGGGTTGGTTTGAAGCTGTACAATGACATCGGTTACTCGAGGACTAACAAAACCCGTGCCCTCCCGCCCTCCCGTCCCGCCGAATTCTGGTAGCCGTTAGGTGTTGATGAAAGATAAATATGGGGTGATGATGTGAGGGCGGCAGACCCAGGGCGGGCGGGTATCACATTACACCGTGAGAGAACGCGCCGTGGTGCCGCGGCGCGCCGAGCGCCACCGTACGTGTTGGTCGCTTTGCTAAGTTGTTAAAAGTTGGAGTGTGACTCTGCGATATGATTGGCCTTAACGGTTTGCCCGGCTTCTGTTTTTACATTGCCATATGCATAACCAGGAGAATACTCACCGGTTATGTTGACAAAATGTACACCGCCATTCACCGCATTAGCACTGACAATAGCACGATTCACTTTAGCCTTGAGTGCATTAGTAGGGTCTCCTTTGATAGGTGCAAACTTGCTTTCGTCTCCCAATATGTTCTGAATTTTCTGTAAATACTCATCGCGATCGAGGATGACGAAAACAGAAGACTTATCGGCCTTCCGGATGCCAATTCTTTCATCTTCTCTGAGCTGTTTTGCTGCCCCTCTTAGCTCTTTCGTCAATTAGCTCACTGCGAATTGCCCCGTAGTTTAGCGCCTTCACCTATGAGCTCATTACGCAAATTCGGACTAACTTCAACTTTCTTATCTTTTTCAAGTCTGAGAACATCTTGGTAGAGAAGTTCTAACTCCGCCTTCTTCTCAGTCAAATTGGTGGGCGATTGAGTATGGCAGTTAAGTCCAAGGTTTAGGAATTGATGCTGCGCTTCCAAACTTGCTTTCGTCTCCCAGTATGTCCTGCATTTCAGTATGTTAAGTCCAAGGTTTAGGAATTGGTGCTGCGCTTCGGTGAGATGCACAGAAGACAGATAGACGTAGCCGTGCAAATGTTCCAAGAAACTTTCACGCATATATGGCGGCGATCTCAAACTTCGTGAGAGCTAGCAAGGCTACGTCAATCTGTCTTCTGTGCATCTCACCGAAGAAGTCAATGGGAAAATATACAAATGCTTCTTTTTCAGAGAATATGCCTTACTTAGATCAGGTCAATTATTTCGGAATCATGTTATTTTAGCTAATTCTTCATGACCGAAGTTCAATTGTTGCTCAGTAGCCTCTGAAAGGTCAGCTGAGGTCATCTTAGGTCACCAACACTTTTTTTTTGTCAATAACTGGTGATCGAATACAGATAGAGACGTGTGAATGACACCACTGTGTTTGTCTCGTCGAGTCGCATCGCCCCATATACAACATGACCTACCTGGGCCACCAAATGAACTTGACCTGACGTCAAATTTTGAAGTTGACCTAACCCGGTGTTGACGAGACAAACACGATGGTGGTAAAATGGCTCTATGTTTAACCAATTAATAGTTATTCACGCAAAACCTTTTCGGAAGAAAATTAAATCGTGACATTCGGCGGCCTCTCGACCCTAAACTTTTGACCTAAGCTAACATTTGAGGACACATACGCATACGGCGATTGCTCTTTTAAAGCTTTCGATTGCTTGTTCCGTTTTTTCCTAACTGTCATATTTCTCACGATATTTGGGGGTATCTGAAGTACAGTTCTAAAACTGGCAAATCTAACCTTTGATGACCTCTGGCGACCTGAATATTGATCTGAACCAAAACATAACCAAATAGGCTCTACATGGGTTTTGACGAGCTATCGAACAGTGTTTTGGATTCCGGATACTCCCTATAGGAGCCTAGTTAGAAGGGGGCGTTTAGAGACCCCCCCCCCCCCCCCCCCCCCCAGGCACGGCGCGGGTTAAAATACATCGGTTTGTATTTTGCAGAATCTTCCATATCAACCGTCTCAAGAGCCCATGTAACCTGTTATTACGTGAAGGGTCCTACGACCGGCATATGGCCCTCTCAGGCCAGTCAATGACTCTCTCATGCCTAGCGAGGACCTCTCAGAACTGACAAGGACTGACAATGAGATACACTGTGTTCTCACGGTGTATCTTATTGTTAGTCCTAGTAAAACTCCGGGGGGGGGGGGGGCGTAGCGTTTTACCCTTGTCGCTATGTTTATGGCTTTGTGCCGGGGGCGTTTTACCTCTGGTGGTCCGGGGGCGTCCAGTTCCACGCCTCACAATCAAGTTTGTTGCCACATAGCGACGAAATACGCCATTGGTACTGCAACATGTTGGAACCGCAAGAAGAAAGTTCATAAAGCCTAGACATTAGTGATAGCCATTTAACTGTATTGACTCAAATATACCAGGCAAGACATTCAGCGGTGTGACCAGGATTTGGCCAAGGGGGTCCCGAATCCCATACCTTATTCCAGGGGCCCTTTCAGCTGAGAGGGCCCCCAAGCGAATTTGAACGGCCCAGTTTGTGAAAAGTGGACAGCGTGTTATCCGACACTTCTAAGCTAACCAAGCACGGGTAGTACAATGCCTCGTATCGTATATGGCATGTAATAACTGTGCTGGAGGCATTTGTCATTGACTATCATTACGCAGGATAACAGTGATGATAATGTCCCTGATGATCTAGTGACCAAGGGCGTCGCCGTACGGGGTGGCAAGGGGGACACCATCTCCCAGTCGTCAGGCTGTGGGGGATTGCCCCCCCCCCCCCCTCCAGTTTTGGAGACAAATTTATACTTTGTTCGGAATTATTGCTGTTTCCAATATCGTAAAAGGCACTTGGAAAAGAAGTATCAGGGCAATGGAAGAATGGAAGGCACCAGGACGATATTTGTACTTTTCTTGAGGGAATTTGGCAGGAGTTTAAATGGAATTTCGGTAGCAGTAAAATCTGGCACATTATCCCGCGCACTGCAGGGGGGACTGATTTCCGCCCCCCCCCCCCCCCCCCCTCAGATTTTTCAAAGATAGCGAAAAAACGGCGCAGAGCAGCGCCACTGGGTTTTCGCACACCTGTCAGGACATCAATTGTGCACACTTTGAGAGAAAAAAATAACCTCGGGTCATCTCAGGTCAGGTCACCAGACCAGATCAAGTGACCCCACCTCCAAAAATGTTTGCAGTTGTGCCAAAGCCAGAGTTTTTGACCGATCAGTTTGAAACTTACAGGATCTCATGAGGGCATAAGTACTTACAATTCGTTTATCTCGGAATTTTGATATCGGTGACCTAAGGTCAGGCCAATTTCGTAACCTCCCCATGATAAGTCAATGGGGAAATATACAAATGCTTCCTATTTCAAGGATATGCATGATATTAGTCCAATTACTTCTGTATGATGTTATTATAGGATATTCTTGATGATCCAAGTGAAATTTTTGTTCAGTGACCCCTATTAGGTCATTTGAGGTCATGCGAGGTCACCATCACTTTTTTTGTCAATAACTCCCGACATAATGCAGATAGAGAAGTAAAACAGACATCAATGTGTTTGTCTCGTCGAGACACGTCTTCCTATATGCAACATGCCCTACTTGGGTCACCACTTGACCTTGACCTGAGGTCAAATTGTTAAGTTAACTTAGCAAGGTCACTATATATATCATTCGAAGCGCCTTGACAAGATAAACTTAATGGCGTAAACAGTTTTTCGTTATCTTTATTAAGTAAAAAGCTAATAGCAAAAACGATTTATAAAAAAAAACGACATTTCTTCCCTTTTTGACCTCTGGAGCCTCAAATATTGGCCTGAGATCAAATCTGAGGACACCTTAGCGATTGTAAATTTCACTGGCTGGCGTTTGCTTTTTCCGTTTGTTTCTAACTAGCATCGTTTCTGAGATATATGGGAATTTCTGGAGCGATGTCCTAAAACAGGAAAACTGGAAAATTTGACCTTTGATGACCTCTGGTGACCTCAATTTTGACCTGACCTAAAAGAACACTGAAATACTTTCGATAGAACATGTATGGAGCTATCAAATGCCTTTTTCCGCTTCCCGCTACGTAGCGAGTTTTCGAGATCTCAGGGGGGGGGCGGAAATCAACCCCCCCCCCCCCCCTGCAGTTCGTGTTCGGCGCAAAGCCGGGTTAAGACACCAGTGCGCGGGTTAAGACACCAAATGTGCCCTATTTGTGTATTTGTTTAGGCACACTTTGTGCTTGTTGAAAGAAAACAATGGCAGTGTTTAGGGTCCTTCGTCCCTGTCGCAGTCCATATCTCTGTTGTGTTTCAACCAAGTTTGAAAGAAAGGGAGCTAACATGGTTATCAGATGTTCAAGTACCAGAAGAAATCGAAAATATATTGTATTGAATAAATTCACTACAATACGTACCTATAGGTAAACATGATCAATAAGACAGATATATAAATGCAGTATTTGGTAACCAACATGTCATGTCATTCGCTTTTGCATTCCTGGTAACAGAGCGGAAAGGTCAGTTTCAATTTGTCAGTGTTTTATTCCGGGACCCGAACTCGGAAACCTATATATTCAAAAGCTTCTGACTACATTTTTGTTTTGTTTAAATACAAGCCAATGCTCGGCCCAAATGCGTTCAAAGTATGCAAAGCGAGGTAGTTTTCGGATAACTACATCATCCATTACTTCAAGTACATGAGTAATTTCATCCGCATCCGCCTCGGCCAGCCGTCCACAAAACGACTACCCCGCATAACGAGCCGGACGGTCACCGAATCCAGCGCTATCCGTCCTCCTGGTACAGATACGGGCACCCGGGTCGGTCAGCACGCAGAACAGTGAGATGCGCTGAGCGTATGAAGAAGATGGAAAACAAACGCCAGTGACGTTGCCTTGTATCGCACCACCGACCTCCTAAATATATAGCAAATACCCTGAACCCCATTAGGTCATTACCATTGAGCCAGTGTCTCCCGAAAGCAAAAAGCTAGTTCACTGTTCAGTGGCAGCCGGGAGGCGCCTACGAGTTCTGATATTCACGTCATATTAATAATAATTAAAATTGCAGACTATTGCTATCATGGATGGACGCAAAATTTGCATACGATAGTGTGACCCTGCATCCCCACTGTTGTGTTTCGGTTCGTTTCGTCTAGGTCGCGGAAACAGTAAACACTCGTGCCAGATATATTTCTGTGCCGGACATAGGGACGCAACTGACGCTGAGGCGCCCGTGACCCCGCCCGGCGTCCCTCGAGCCAGCCAATGCCCTCTGGGTATGCGCCGGCAGAGGCGCGCTCAGGGACGGAGCTGGCGGTCGCGAGACAGGGGCGACTCCAGGCAATACAGTACAGACTCCAGGCGCCAGTTAGGCTACAACATAACACCTCCCCCAAGACGATGGCTTAATTGCAGAGAGTAAATCGTCTTTTAACAAAGTACGCGCACAGCGAAACAAAGACGGCGACAACACTAATCGCAGTACGTGGTGGCGCCCCAACGAACTGTCAGGCGCTGGGACGGCCGCCGTGAGCGGCAGCTGCGGCGTGGCGCCGGCGGTGCCGCTGCTGCTGGCGCTGCTGCCGACGTCACTGCTGCTGGCGCCGCTGCTGACGTCATTGCTGCTGGCGCCGCTCGGGGTGCGTCAGCTACCTGTCGGCCGAGGGTTTGGCGATCGGCGGTTGCGGCGGCCGGCGCTCCGGTGTCGATCAGGGGCCGGTACGGCCGCAGGAACCGCCGGTTCCGCCAGTATACCCGGCCACTCGCCGTCTTGACTAGGTAGGTACGGCGTTGGCCGATACCGACGATGATACCTGTCCGGTCCCAGCGACCGGTGGCGGTGTCCTGGAGATCTACACGGGCGCCGATCTGCAGTTTAGAGAGCCGGCGCGCTGACGCATCGTGGTAGCGCGCCACCTGCTCCCGAGTCGCGGCGGACTTGGCCTCGCACTCTGCTGTTGCGCGCTGCCACTCGGGCGCGAATGCCCGGTGGTGTGTTGGCACACCCGACCGAATCGGGTGCCCGAACAGAACCTGGGCTGGAGACCTGCCGTCGGCTCTCGGCGTGTTCCGGAGCTCAAGAAGTCCCTCGCTCAGCTGCTCATCGTCCAGCCGGCCTCGAGAAGACGCGGTGAGAATCAGCTTCTTCACCGCTTTGACGGCGGCCTCCGCGTGGCCGTTGGACCGCGGATACCGCGGTGATGACACCTCGTGCCGTACCTCCCAGCGGCCCAGAAACCGGCGCAGGGTGCCCGACGTAAACTGCGGGCCACCGTCGGTTCTGATCACGACTGGGACGCCCGTCTGGGAAAACAGCATCCGCAGCTCTTTGGTGAGGTGCTCGGCCGATGCAGTCCGAGGGCAGATGGTGATATACGGCCAGCCGGAGAGTCGGTCCGCGTACACGAGGTACGTCTGTCCGGCGACGTGGAAATAATCCGCCGAGACCGACTCGAACACGCGGCTCGGCCGATCATCCTCACGCCACAGCGGCTCGTTGGCGTGACTGGGCACCAACTGCCTGCAGCGCGGGCATGATGAGACCACGTTGGTGACGTCACGGTCGATGCCCGGCCAGCAAACGCAGAGGCGAGCGCGGCGCTTCGTCCTCTCGATGCCCTGGTGCGACATGTGCAGGCGGGTGAGGACGCCTCGGCGGAGACTGACGGGGATCACCAGCCGAGGGCCGTATACGATGAGGCCGTCGTCCAGGGCCAGCATGCTGCGCACGCCCCAGTACGGACGGACGGCTGGTAGCACCTCGTGCCGGTGCTCCGGAAACCCGTGCAGAATGGCCTCTCGCAGAGCTTCGTACTCAGGATCGTGGGCGGCGGCGGCTCGGATTTTCTCCAGACTGGGATCCACGAGCGGCGCCAGACGCACGCCATCCTCTGCTTCCCGCTCCAAATGCAGAGCTGCGACGACGGCAGCGTGGAGCGGGTCCTCAGCGTCCTCCGCCGCCAGGTCGTCGGCGGTCGGGTCGCTGGTCGGAGCGCGTGACAGCGCATCCGGTATCTGGTGGTCGGATCCTTTCTGCCAGCTGGCGGTGAAGCAGTACGGAGTCAGTTTTTCGCGCATCCGCTGCAGCCGGGGGTTTTCGATCTCACTCAGCTGCTTCTGGTTCAGGATCGGTACCAGCGGACGGTGATCGACGACCAGGGTGAAGGACGGCAGTCCGGCGAGGTAGTTACGGCACTTCCGGCATGCCCACAGGCAGGCTGCCAGCTCGATTTCCACGACCGCGTACCGCGACTCAGTGTCGGTGAGAAATCGCGAGCCACACTGCACCAGCCGCCAGGTGTCGCCGTGTCGCTGGAGTAGTGCGAAGCCGAGGCCTCGCGTTCGGGCGGCGTCCGTCTGCAGCATCGTCGGCAGACTCGGGTCGAAGAACGCCATGACCGGCGGAGCAGCCAGTACCGCCTTGACCCGCAGGAAGGCCGCCTCGTGCTGCGCTGTCCAGCACCAGATGTGACGCACCTTCAGTAGGTCTCTGAGCGGCTGAGCGGCGTGGGCGAGCTCAGACGACAGACCGCCGAGCTGGTTAGTTAGTCCCATTAACGACCGCAGGTCAGTGATGTTCTCAGGTCTCGGGAAGTCTGCGATGGCTTTCAGCTTCTCCCCGTCGGAAGTGTAGCCGTCAGACGTGATGCGGTAGCCACAGTAGTTGACTTCGTGCCTGGCGAAGACGAACTTCTTCGGGTTTAGCGTGATGTCGCGCTCGTCACACCGTTGTACAACGGCGATGACGTGCGCCAGATGCTCCCGGTAGGTGGCATCGTACGCCAACAAGTCGTCCACGACTTTGACGGTGTTGGGGATGTCGCCGAGGGCCTGATCGCCGCGGCAATTGTACTCGTCACCGGCAGACACACATCCCTGTGGCGCCCTCAGGAACTTCATGCGTCCCCAGGGCGTGATGAAGCATGTCAGGTCTTGACAGTGCTCGGCGAGTGGGACCTGAAAGTACCCCATGGCGGCGTCCAGCGTAGTCATCCAGCGACTGCCGGCATGGATGTCCGCCACGGCGTCGTGTGGTGGTCGCACTGGGTAGGTAGGCCGCTTCACGAAGCGATTCAGGCGAGTCAGGTCGACGCACAGTCGAACTCCAGACGGCCGCTTAGCGACGGCGACCATCGGATGACACCACTCTGTGTAGTAGTCGACCGGTGCGATGACGCCTCGAGCCTGAAGTTCATCGAGCTGGGCCTTGATGTCCGCCCTCCAGGCGTACGGGATCGGACGCGCGGCGGTGACGGCTGTTGGAGTCGCGTCCTCGCGCAGGTCAATCACCATCATCCCGCCGTCCATCTCGCGCAGCGGGCCGTCAGTACTGAAGACGCGCGGGTACTGGGCCACGATCGCGGTTGCGTGAGCTGCTACGGTCTCTTCAGACGGGTCCGCGTCGCTGGACCATGTAGGCAGGCCTCCGGCTGGTGGCACGTCTCCGTGTCCGCCGGGCTGGGCCGGCTGCGCCTCTGTGCTCCGGGCGCGGCCGCTACCCGTGAGTGGCGCTGCGGTCGCGGCTGTGTCAGCGGCTGCCACTAGGGGCGCTGTAGTCGCTGGTATAGATGTCGCCACCGTCTGGACTTTCTCTGCCGGAGGCGTGATGTGCTTGATCTGCGCTGGGAAGTCGGCTGGCAGTATCCCCAGGGCGACTGAGTCGAACCAGCTGATCAGCATGCCCGTCAGCTCTCTGATGACGTAGACGGTGACGTCGACAGAGCGACCGCCCAGTTTCAGCGTTCCACAGAACGCTCCGAGGCAGTCGAGTGGGCGGCGTCCCACGGCGGTGAAGTTCGTCTGTAGGTCCTCCTTCAGCCGAGAAGTGTCGATGCCGATGGACTGAGCGACGTCACTGCCCATGACTGTCG
Source organism: Chirona hameri (assembly GCA_036785665.1). NCBI lineage: Eukaryota > Metazoa > Arthropoda > Thecostraca > Balanomorpha > Balanidae > Chirona > Chirona hameri. The sequence continues at coordinate 2,967 of JAXIVJ010011609.1, read as the reverse complement.
CCTCAGCTCCGGAATCTGGCGTGCACTGCAGCGTGCTGTTTCCGGCCGGATGACACAGATGAGCCTTGATCGTAGGCGTTGGACGGGTGCAGACGCCACTGATGTACACGTCCGAGATGACGCGCTGGACGCTTCGTCCGTGCTGTGCTGACCGTCCTCTCTGCGCTGCAGATCCACGGTCAGGGTCCGGGGGCGGTGCAGCGGCAGAAGCTGGTCCCGTGCGGGCGGCCTGACGACATACCACCGCATAGTGTCCGACCTTGCCACATGTGTGGCACGTGGCGCCAGGGGCGCGGCACGTGGCGGCGTCAGAGTGCTTGTCGCGACCGCACCGCTGACACTGGCCTCCGGGCCCGGGCGACTGGCCGGATGCGTCGCGCGATCGCGGGCCGCGCGATCTGGTGCGAGCTCTCCGGTAGGCTGAAAGTCGCGCCACGGACTGGCCCGCGGGGCCGCGGATGTCGGCACACGTGGCACGCGCGTTCTCAGACGCGCGGCAGATGTCGACAGCACGCTGAAGGGTGATGTCGGGCTCCTCTAGCATCCGCCTCACTGCTTCTTCGTCACGCGCGCCGCACACCACCCGGTCGCGGAGCCGATTGTCCATGCACTGTTCGCAGAACGCGCAGAACGACGCGATCTCCTTCACGCCACACAAAAAGTCATCGAAACACTCTCCCGCCTCCTGCGCACACGAGTAAAAGTCACGACGGTCCACGAGTACGTGGCGCTGCTTCCGCAGATGCTTCTCCATGGCAGACACGATATTTGCCAGGGATGCGTCGTCGGCTACGTCCAGAGCGTATCTGATCACACGGTGCCAGTCCTCGTCCAGGAGGCTGAGAAGCGCGGCGCGCTGGCCTGCGACGGGAAGCGTGGAGGCTCCGGTAAGCATCATGTAGCCGTGCAGCTTCTCCTTCCATACGGCGAAGTCACGCAGCGACGCCGAGGAGGTCAGGTACGGAGCTGGGGTCGTGGAGGCTGGCATCCTGACTGTGGAACGGGCGGCGGCTGCGGACCCTGGGTCCTCAGCGCTCGGACCCATCACGGCAGGAGGCTGACGGCTCATCAGCCGCTCCAGCATGCCAGCGAGGCGCTCTTCCCGCTGAGCGGAGAGTTCCGCCTGCTGAACCAGCAGGGCGGACAATCTGTCCAGGTCACTCATCGCACTGATGATACGCGGCACAGGCTAATCACAGACACGGCCACTGCTCGCAACACTACACGACCGCGCCATGTTGTGTTTCGGTTCGTTTCGTCTAGGTCGCGGAAACAGTAAACACTCGTGCCAGATATATTTCTGTGCCGGACATAGGGACGCAACTGACGCTGAGGCGCCCGTGACCCCGCCCGGCGTCCCTCGAGCCAGCCAATGCCCTCTGGGTATGCGCCGGCAGAGGCGCGCTCAGGGACAGAGCTGGCGGTCGCGAGACAGGGGCGACTCCAGGCAATACAGTACGGGGGGTTAGGCTACAACATAACACCCACTAAACTGCCAAATTTCGCGATTGTGACTGCAGGGTGCGCGCAGTCATTGGGGCGACATCCGAACGGACAGCGGACAGGTGGCTGCCACTTCTCGTCATTAGTATGAAATAGCTCTATGTAACAAGAACAATTGGGTTATGTATCAACTTGGGAAGCGAATCCCAAACAGATTGTTTTAACATTTTTTTTTATAGAGCTTACATGTGTGGTGATTTAATTGTTGAAAATGTCTGTCATGATTGCCTGTCATTGCCTATCGAATAATGCTACATATATTTTTTTTAACATTCTACCGTGCATATTTCCGAAGAAGTTATTTTTTCACCGGTTCCAAATTACAATAGAATAAATAAAGCTGGTACATACAATACAAAATTGAGTTCCTAATGATACATTATTAAGTAAAAACTTATTTGCCTTCACATTTTCGCGAACTGATGAGCTGTGGATTTTTTACTTCCGTGGAGCCTTTTTCACCGGCTGTTTTTGAATTGATCAAAAGAGAAACACTCTGATATGTGGCTGACGTAAAGAACGATGCACTGTTCGGCCTGCACAACAGTGAGCTAAAGGCTTCTATTTGAGTTTTGCTTTTCTCTGGGTATGACCGCCTTCCCAGTGGTGCAGCTCCACTGCAGTGAAGCTGTGCTGGTGCACTGATATGAAGCAGAGGATGTGTACACAACTTAGTGAAAAGTGTGATCTCCAGAGGGAAGTTCATGAAGATAAAGGTCTATATTTTTGTACAAAACAAAGACAAGGAAACTTCGGTGCATTGAATATGTGTGTTATTTCATTGGTAGTATTTATTTATTTATTTATCTATTGATCACCAACAGGTCAATAAACCCACTAATAGGTGAAGTCAGGGAACAAGACAAACCAAATACACACGAAAATATGCAATACTAAAATACTAAAACCACATGACAACCAATCATCAATCACCAACATCAAACGGGATTGTCTCTCACATATTTTATCACACTTGCTCTGAAGCAGTGTTCGACACGGGCCCACCAGCCCCCGGCCCGGCCCGGCCCGGCCCAGGCCCATGAACACCAAGCCCAGGCCCGGTCCGGCCCGTTCAGATATCAGATAGCAGATATCAGATATCATTATTTTCACAAAATTTGCAATCATTATCCTACCAGGCCCGACCGGGCCTGGCATATTTACTTGTGCCCTAGCATATTTACTTGTATACTATAAATGTGAAGCAATGAACCAACTATGCTACCCCCCCCCCCCCCAAAAAAAAAACAGCCACAGCAACAGTGTGTTGCTGTGTAAGTGAACTGCTGGTTAAAATATTTTTAAGCTGACCTGAGCTTGCGCGCATTACTTCAAAATTATCCGCCCAGGCCCGTCCAGAGCCCGGTGATTTCCTTGAAGTTGAGGACCGGCCCAGGCCCGGCCCATGGACCATAGGGCCAGCCCGGCCCATGGAGAACTCTTCTCTGAAGCTAGCAAACATTG
>JAXIVJ010011608.1:0-40000 GCA_036785665.1 Chirona hameri | reverse complement strand
AAGGAAGCAAGCGGTACGAAAATAGATCCAAACATCAGTGACAAGATGCATCGAAAACCCAATATGGAGTTTCATGTCATGGTCGCTGGAAGCGAGTTTTGTTTGCACTGCGGCTGCCCCCCCCCCCCCCAACCGCTTCGAGTCACATCAAGAATCGTAATGTATGTTAACTTGTAAACGATGGGAAGAGAACAAAAAGTCACGGTGCGAACATGTAAACCTTCAAGTCACATAATATCGGCACCGAAATGACGAAGTCGTCAATGTTGACCTGACCGTGTGAACTTTTTTTCTTCCTTTTTTCATTTATTTATTCAATGTATCTCGATATTTCGAACAACCACATACAAGCAACGCAACGCAGAAAAAGCCACGGTCCGGTCGGCAGCAGTCCTGGCAGCTGCGCGGCGCGGCATCGGATATCACAGCGGCGACGGGCGGACATGCCGCAGCGAGAGGTGTGCACTGGCGGATCCAGGGGCGGGGGGGGGGGGGCGGCAGGGGCAAAAGCCCCCTCCAAGCTCGACAGGGGCGGCAATAGAAATTATCCCCAAAAAAAAATCGCTGAAACTGGCGATGAAAATGGGTACTGCCTGCGAAAAAAATAACTTGTTGCGAAAGAAAGAAATGTTGTTTTTGCCTCGTTCGTGTTTGCTCTATTTGGTAGCATTTTGGTAACAGTAGGGTTAGGGAAAGTGGCGCGTCTGACGCTATTTTGGAGTGATTCACAACCAACGTAAGTTATAATTGTACACGCAACGTCGCAGCCTTTGGTCTCCTGCTGCCTGCTGGGTGGCAGAGGAGAGCGGGAATGAATTTCCTTACATAGGTGCCTATGTTGTGTGGAATACGTCTACTAGTATTAAGTTAGGTAATTAGGTTCAGTAAAACAAAACATAATGGTCTTCTTTTTATATCTGTTGTATTCCACGACAAATCGAAAAAACAAAGTGCAAAATGACACCGTCATGTCACCGATTATGGCCAAAATTGGTATATGGGGTAGCCTGGGGCGCTTAAGTGAGTTGTGAAAGTTGTATTACAATGCAAGCAGTGGTTCAGGAGATATCGCCTCGGACATTTTTATAAGGTCACGGTGCAGGTCAATCTTTGTCGGCCCATATGGCGGGGAATTTATTAAGCAATATAGATGTATTATGTCATTATCATGGCAATGAGCTGTTTTATAACATAGGGATGTTGATTTTTTTATTTTCGAAAATTTCACAATTTAGTAAGTTTTCGAAATTGTACAACTTTTTGGATACCTTTTCTCAAACGTGTTTCTATTTTTTTTTTGCTATGCTATTCTTACGTGTAAGGACGTGATTAAGTGAGAGAAAACAAAATGAAATTGAGGAATATTTGCTTCCAAATATCACAATTTTTTTCATTTTACTTGCTATTTTATATATAAACAAATATGTTATTCGCTAATAACTTTTGACTGAATAAAACTAGATTGGTACGATAGACGTCATTGTGCTGTTCTCATCAAGACGAATTGAATGCTCTGCAGCATGACCTCTGTCTGACATTTTATGACCTTGACCTTAAATTTCAAAGTTAGTATTTGTTTTTTAAATTTTGAATCTTTTTTAATACCCAAGCCAAATGTATTTCCTATTTTGACTGTATTATTGTTAATTGTAAAGAAGTGTCGTTCAAACAGAAAAAATGATGGTTATTTGTCTTCAAATATGCTAAATTTGGTAATTTCTTGTGTTCTTTTGCGAAAGATATTATGTATTCTCCAATAACTTTTGACTGAATAAAGATAAAAAGGTAAAATGGACAACATTTTGTTATTTTCGTTAAGACGCGTCGAATGATATGCAGTATGACCTCTTTCTAACATTTGGTGACCTTTTCCTAAGGTCAATGTCAAGGTTCAAGGTTAGGTTTCCAATTGTGGCCGCATTTGTGGCGATGTTATATATCTTAAAACTTGTCTTGTTGCGAGGAATTCGATTGTGCTTAAATAACGCCTGATTGTCAATGGCAACATTTAAATTCATTTTAATTTGAATGTCGAATAGTAACTTCATAACTTCCTTCTCGGTGTAAAGAAAGCCCGAAAATGTCTCAGTTTGCTTTATAATCATCAACAATCTCGCAATTATTTTAATACCAATGAATTCCTATCTTCAAGACAAGTTCAAAGATATATAACATTGCCGTGTAGGTCAAATTTGGAAAGGTGACTGCGCCGTGATCTTGACCTTAGGTCAAGGTCATCAAATGTCATACAGAAGTCATGCTGCACATCTATCAACGTGTCTTGATGATACCAACAAAATGACGTTTACCGTGCCCTTCTAACTTTATTCAGTCAAAAGGTATTAGCGAATAACTAATTTATATATAAAATAGCATATCAAATGGCAAAATTGTATATATTTGGAGGCAAATACCCATCAATTTTATGTTTGCACTTAATTGACACGTCCTAGGTCACCTAGGTCATTACACGTAATAATAGCATAGCGAACAAAAATAACCCAAGTCCGCAAAGGGAAAAATGGGGGGGGGGGCACCTTTTAGGTCATATGGAGGCCCCTGGGGCCCGGAAGGCCCCCAGTGAAATTAGCCCCCCCATATTGGGAGGCTGGATCTGCCAGTGGAGGTGTGACGCCAGGATTTATGCGCGGAGGTGCGGGAGGTCTGCCCCTGTCTACCGGCCCGGGGCGCGAATTGCACTATCAGCAAAACGGCGATTCTTAAGCGCCGGCTACGGTGCCGGGTCGGTCAATCCGCGCCCCAGGCCGGGCGACCGCCCACACAAACATGCTGAGGGACGGTAAGACTGACCGTGTGAACTGACCTGACCCTACCTGACCGTGCAAAACCGCCTATTTACACACGGACTGACACACATACACACACTTTTACACCACTCAGTCTTATTTCGCCGAAGTAAGACTCAACAGCCGTTAGTTAAACGGACCTGTTTATTTGAGAGGGGTGCTTTTACAGTGAGGGGTGCACTTTTTAGCTCAGAGGGTGCTTGAGCACCCCAAAACCCCTAATTCTCCACCCCTGACCGCCGTACAGCTCTCCGTGCTGCTCCGCTCCCGTCGGGTCCTCAACCCCGACGCCGACTCGCTGCTCTTCGATGTCGAAGAGATCGTCAACTACCCCGGCTTCAGTTCCGTCCACGAAGGGAACGACTTCTCCCTGCTGCGTCTGTCGGAGCCGATCGACTTCCCTGCGGACGGCTCCATCGCACCGGCTTGTCTACCGACCGCCGGCAACACTTTCGTCGACGCCACTGTCAGTGGTAACGGTAACCTCCGCTGGAACGGTGGCATGGCCGATTCGCTCCGCGCCGTCTCCGTCACCGTCGTCTCGAACGCGGCGTGCAAGGCGGCCTACCCGGGTCAAGTGCACGCGACGATGCTGTGCGCTGACGGGGCGGGTGAGAGGGACGCGTGCCAGGGGGACAGTGGGGGTCCCCTGGTCAGCCAGCGGGACGGCAGGTTCGTGCTGATCGGGGTGGTGTCATTGGGTCGGCAGTGCGCGGCGCCTGGGTACCCAGGAGTGTACGCCAGGGTGACGGAAGCGCTCGACTGGATTCGGGAGAACACGGCTGGTGACCAGTTCTGTGAGTGATGTTGACGAGGAGTACAGCGCCGCATGGGGAATGGCAGGTTTCCAATATAAACCAGTTTCCATGATCTTCGGCAACTAAAGAAATCTTAGACGAAATACACAGAATAAGATTTCGTCTGCATTGCTGTGAAACCAATACCTGCATAATGGTTCCAATACCTAATAAATTAAGTAGTCAAAACAATGTCTTTATGTTGTTGCTGCGCTTCATGCAGTCATCAATCTACTGATAGGCATTTGAATGCCGAGTAACGAAATTCAATTCAAGGTTTGGCATTACCATTTCTGCATGTTCGTTGAATTTAGTTTATCTTTGCTTCATGGTTTAGGATGCGCTTCAGTATTTTGCTTACAATTGTATGACTCCCATCGGTTTCGATCACGGCGAAATTCGGTGTGGAAGCATTCATTACCGCATCGCATGGCTTCATTGCATGTGCTCACCCTTACTCTATGAAACCGACAGTGATGATTTGATTGTTTTATTGCTGTGCTTTCCACATTATCAGCCCACCTACGTCTACGTATACACTTCACTAGTCGTCTTCATAGCAGATCTGTAAACTCAACATGCTGCATACTGGTCTATTGGAAACACGAATATCATGTGAATGGAACGCCAAACTGGGTGAGCTATTTACAAACTGCTACTAACATATTTCAGATGTAATCGAGTGTTTCGATGAACACTCTTCGGTCCAACACCCGCAAACTCACCTATCTGAACACTTTCTCCGTGAGCCACATATCGCAAACACGCATACTAACACGCACGCACATACACGCACACGCACGTTTTTGGTTAACGGCAAAGTGACCTTAAAGCTGATGGGTCGCTAATACTGCGTGGAACGTTGTACTTTGTCAGCACACATTCCACTACCAACTCACCCTCGCCGGCGCAATGTTCTATGATTGCACTGCGCGTCTCACAGAACCTGCTCCCTTTATACCTCTCGGCAGATCGCACTTCACACCATGCAGTCCTTCCACTTCAGCCCGCTGACGTCACCCAGTCACCCCGATGACGCACCAGGTGTACCCCGTGCATCACAGTGACGTCACCGTCCTTGCCACGTCATAATTTGTCTCCGCACTACCGCAAACCACTGCGACATCACAGGCGCCTTGTAAGCACAGGTGAAGTCATATTAACGTCTGTTTTACGCACAACGTTACCTTGACGTCATTTTGACGTCACGTTGCCAACACTTTGCTGCCACATCTGCCCTCACGACTGTCCGGGCAGCACGGCCGGCATGAAGGTGACGTCACGTTGCCAACACTTTGCTGCCATATCTGCCCTCACGACTGTCCTGGGAGCACGGCCGGCATGAAGGACGCCTTGTTCGCCTTGCTGACCACACACTTCCGCATGTGTTTCTCCAGGGTGGACGCGACGGAGAAGGGCATGCCACAGAACCTGCACTGGAACACGTCCTTGCCCATGCGGCCGTGCGTCTTCATGTGTCGTGTCAGCTTGCTGCTCTGCGCGCAGGCGTAGTTGCACATGCGGCAGTGGTAGGGCTTCTCGCCGGTGTGCGAGCGCTTGTGGACGGTGAGGTTCGAGCCGTTCTTGAAGATCTTGTGGCAGTACTCGCACGTGTCACGCCGCTGCCGGCGGGGCATCCCAAGTGAAGCAGCAGCGACGGAGGGCGACTTCAGTGCGAATGGCGCGGCGGAGGTGGGGGTCTTGGGTGTGTCCTGACGGGTTGGAAGCCTGTATCCCTGGAGGCTGCCCGGGAGCGTATAGGCGTCTAGACCAGCCGGGAGTTTGTACGCATCTACTCCTCCGGGGAGTTTGAAGGAGTCGAGTGCTCCGGGCCGGTACACGCTGAGCCCGAAGTCAGCCGAGGCGGCCAGAGCGCTTTCGGCCGCCTTCGCCTGTCGGAGCAGGGCGGGAGACAGGGACGGCGGCAGGCCCAGCGCACCCGGCAGTCGCAGCGGAGGCAGCCACATACCCCGCAGTGGCCCCGCCTCCAGCTCCTGGCGCAATCGCCGCGCCTGCTCGAACGCGCTGAGGTCGGGCGCCGAAACGGTCGGCACAGGCGCCGGCGGCGGCGGCGGTGGAGGTGGTGGTGGGTTTTGCGCTGCGGTTTGCTCCATGGCGTTCTCCTTGCCCGACTCTCGCAGTGCCTGGCGATAGGCATCCCGGTATGCGTTGATGCTCGATAGTCCGAACTTATCCATCAGCTCACCTACCAACGACGGCTTTTCGGCGGCCGGTGCCGGTGCAGGTGCCGGTGAAGGGGACTTTCGCGCCGCCGCACCGCGGGTGGACAAGTCCTCCGGCTGATCCTCTCCCTCTACATCCTCCTCCTCCGCCTCACGCTCGTCCTCCGCCCGTTCCTCCGCCTCCTCTTCGCCAAGCGAGCTCGTGTCCTCGCGGAGCTCCTCAGCAGTGGCAGCGGCTGCGGCAGCCCGGCCCAGCTCGTGCAGGTGGGTCTTCATGTGTCGATTCAGCTTGCTGCTCTGCGTGCAGGCGTGGCTGCAGATGCGGCAGCGGTACGGCTTCTCACCCGTGTGAATGCGCCGGTGGACCACCAGGTTGCTCTGGAAGCGGAACTCCTTGTGACAATACTCGCAGGCCCGCGGCCGGTCGCGCGGCGCGGGGCTGGAGGTGGTCGTGGAGCGCGTGGGGGTCGTCAGTGGCGGTGACTGCCGCACCCTCTTCAGCGGAGGCTCATCCTCAGTGCCGTGAGAGTCGCCAGACGGCTGGTGAGGGCCGCCCGAGAAGTCCTCGGGAGGTGAACCGAGACGGAAGCGCTCTGAGAGGATGTTCTCCACGCGGAAGTCGCGACTCGTGGGCCGGAGCGGGGCGGAGATGGGGGACGGCCGACTGCTGAGATCGGCGACAAGCGTCCGCGGTGGGCTAGCGTCCCCACTGGCGCGGCGAGAGTCAGATACGGACGGATACGAAGGGGCGCGCTCTGCTGAATCTGCAGGCGGCGAGGAAGCATCACACCTCCTCGGAGAGTCGGCGCCCTCCGACGAGCTCCCCGGGACGGTTGACGGCAGACCTGTAGACCCCGGTCCTGATGCGGAGGCGCACCACGGGGAGGGCGACCTCCGCGTCGGCGATGACGCAGCCGAAGGGGACGCCGAAGCTGAAGCCGAAGCTGCCGGCGAGTGCAGCCTCGGTGATGGTGAACAGGGTCTCGAAGTGTCCCCAGAGGACGGTGGGGTGCCTCTGGAGGGTGGCGGAGAGCCTCCATAGGGCGGTGGGGAGCCGGCTGCAGATGTCGGGGAGATAGGCGGCGAGCGGTGGGTGTCCGGTTGGATGTCCTCGTAGATTTTGACCTGGTGACGCTCCTGCACGTGCCGCACTAGAGCCCAGGCCGAGCTGTGGCTCGCCTTGCACGTGAAGCACACGTAGTTCCACGGACCTGGAACGGAGAGCACAGAGGCGTGAGAGGTGTGTCCCGAGACGTGAAGACATCGGTCAATGTAACGGCAAGGCTGGATGTGAGGACACAAATCGGACCGAAGGATGACAAAAAAAAAATCCTAAAAGCATATAGTTATTGGTTTACTTTTTATCGGCGTGGCTGTTGGTTTACCCCGAGGCTTAGGATGTACCGGGTGTGAATAGATACATTGCAGTAATGCTATACTATGTTTATCTCAACATATTTGTTTCGATCACTCTAAAATAAAGGACTGATGATTAAAAACTTGACATTTACACGTCTTGTTGAATGACCACAGTTATACAAAACACCTTTATTAAAATTATAGTATGGATCATCAAACAAAAATGTAAAAAAACATAGCCGAATCCTCAGGTGTGATACAAGCGTATATTTTTTTCCTGGAGTTCTGCCCAGTACGGTGACCTGACCCGTCCCCGAGCTATTCGGGTGGCGACACAGTCCAGCCACTTATTCAATTCAGTCGTGGCATGCGCCGTGACACTTGTGTGGCCTCCAGCGGGCAGACATGGCATTAATTATTTCAGCGCCGCCGGCCGGCGGGCAAAGTTATCATCACAGAACCTGGCACGGGCAGACACAGACTGGCAGCGTCATGAGAGCGGGACATCATCGCCCACCACACGGGAACCACGGGCGCAGAGACGACCACATCGATCGAAGCTCCTCACTAAACGATTACGGAAACACACGAATTTATGGCATGCATTAAACTCCGCAGTCGCGCAGCAGATTTTCATGAGATTTCCCACCTGCGGGAGCGTGTTTGTCCTGGCCTCACTCATCTGACACACTCCCTGGACTGGCGCCGCCTGTCTGAGATGTTCTGAGTGTCCTATCCGGCTATGTCATCACCGTGCCCTCCGCAGGCGCGACCCGCGCCGGCTCCGGTGTCAAACATGACAGATTCTCTCAGCGAGACACCGATCGAAGGCAAAACAGCGCTGCAGCCAGGGCTGCTCCGTTAGAGAGACTGCCATCGTTAGGCGTTAGCTGATCGCCACGGCGGCGGCAGACGATCCAACGCCCGAGGCGAGGCAGGTCAGACGATCCAACGCCCGAGGCGAGGCAGGTCAGACGATCCAACGCCCGAGGCGAGGCAGGTCAGACGACCCAACGCCCGAGGCGAGACAGGTCAGACGGCCCAACGCCCGAGGCGAGGCAGGTCAGACGATCCAACGCCCGAGGCGAGGTAGGTCAGACATCCCAACGCCCGAGGCGAGGTAGGTCAGACGATCCAACGCCCGAGGCGAGGTAGGTCAGACGACCCAGCGCCCGAGGCGAGGTAGGTCAGACATCCCAACGCCCGAGGCGAGGTAGGTCAGACGATCCAACGCCCGAGGCGAGGTAGGCCAGACGATCCAACGCCCGAGGCGAGGTAGGTCAGACGACCCAGCGCCCGAGGCGAAGTAGGTCAGACGACCCAGCGCCCGAGGCGAGGTAGGTCAGACGACCCAGCGCCCGAGGCGAGGTAGGTCAGACGACCCAACGCCCGAGGCGAGGTAGGTCAGACGACCCAGCGCCCGAGGCGAGGCAGGTCAGACGACCGAGCGCCCGAGGCGAGGTAGGTCAGACGACCCAACACCCGAGGCGAGGTAGGTCAGACGACCCAACGCCCGAGGCGAGGTAGGTCAGACGATCCAACGCCCGAGGCGAGGTAGGTCAGACGACCCAGCGCCCGAGGCGAGGTAGGTCAGACGACCCAACGCCCGAGGCGAGGTAGGTCAGACGACCCAACGCCCGAGGCGAGGTAGGTCAGACGACCCAACGCCCGAGGCGAGGTAGGTCAGACGACCCAGCGCCCGAGGCGAGGTAGGTCAGACGACCCAGCGCCCGGGGCGAGGTAGGTCAGACGGAGAATCAGCCCCCTCGTCACGTCGTGATGATCCCACGGCAGGGCCTCGTATGTGGCATCGATCAAGCACAGCAGCGGGGGACATGCCGCCGCACTGATTATTCGATCAAACAGGGACGCGTCCCGCCGGTGGTCACGCAAACCTGCCCTCCACGATGGTGGAGATATGTCCCTCCACGATATGTCCCTGGTCGCTCCTGCGGTGCGATGACGAAGTATCGAGTCGAACCACTACATTCTGTTGCTGATCGTATATGGTGCTGTTTCATATACTGCATTTGCCGACCGATGCTACGTCTTTAATTTTCGTTATGTATATAATCGAGCACGAAGAACGCTTGTTACACGCATATTGTTTTGCAAATTTGCCCCAGGACTGTCCTCTTTATTGAATCGAAGGTTTATAGCAACGCTAATGTATGTACTTAATCGTGTAACACAAGGATTTCCGGTTTAGTTGAGATAAATGTGCTGTTTTAGGCACTGACGGCATCGCCATGAGGCTGTGCCGCAACACCTCTGACCACTGCGGCACAGTATGCAACAGGGGGCGCGTGTTTCACAACCGAGTCTTCCATTCGATGGCTGCAGGCAGCCTGTGGGATATTGTCTTTGACACATTTTTACGGGTCATAAGATTGTACAAATCATGTAATTCAGCCACGCGCATCCATCAAAAACCTAATATCACGATGCGATGAGCACGGTACGGTGAGCATTACAGATTCGATGCCATCACTCAGAGGCGATGACTTTTCACACCTTGGAAGTGAACCTCAGTTCATTTTGTCGCTCCCCACTCCCCAGGCTCGGCTCATATATACACAAAGCGTTCGAGTGGAGGTGCGGACATTGACGGATGGGGGTCCCGCCGGCAGTGGCCACACAGGGTCATGTTTGGGTCATCAATCAGCTGGCCGAGTTGGCGTCCCGGCGCGCTGTGACCTTGGTCCGGGTCGCCGCAGACACACGCTCACCTCCCACGCGTCACGAGCTGTGAGGTAAGCCGACAGACACCGACGGACCAATAGCTGGCAGTATAGCCCAGAGATCACATCCTCCGTCACTAGGTTATACATGCTAAAATGCCAGCTATGAGTAAATCGCATGAGCTTCCAGCGAGCGCTAACTCGTAACAATACGAAGCGGGTTGATATTCAGGTACGATCGCATTTTATGCCATGACCTTTGTCGGTTTCTTCAACTATTCATGTTTATGTTCTTGTTAAGCACCATAACATATCGATATGCACCGCATTTATGGTCTTCGTGTCGGTGATAACCACTGACAGACTGTTATGAACTAACAAGGCTAATTTATAATGCTCAATTTCATCGTGATTGTCAGCTTTATCGATTCTCATGTCCATGACGTGGACAAATGCCAACCGCATCAATGAATAGCGCTCCAACATTCTGCTGACAGTTGGCAGTTGCATGTTTTGCGCACATCATGACGCAGTATTGGAGCGTCATCGCCATCACTGCAGACCAACACGCACCACGGCCCGGCCCACCGCGCAGTCCGGCTCCGGTGAGGTGCCGCACCTCAGCGCCGGAAGCGATTCCCGCGCCGGGCGTTGGGTCGCCGGCGGTCACTTCCGCCGCCGCGCCGGGGACCGGAAGTGGGTCCATTGGCGCGCCGACGGACACCGGAAGTGACCGTCGGTGACACGGCGGGGTCACCGGAACCAGGCGGCGGCGCCGGACCTCACAGAGTGCGCTGCCGCGCCGCTGCGGCCGGTTCATGGCGCTGTCAGTGTGACCTCGTGTCCGCCCCGCCCGGGGGCCCCGTCCGCCCCGCCCGCAGCCATCCGGACAGCGGTCACGGGTTTCGAGCGCAGACCCCGTTTGTCACGTGGTTACCCCGCGTGACCCGCCGCCGGTCGCCAGCCGCGGTAACCGTTTGAAGACGGGTGTTCCGGTCCTCGCTTTAGCGGTGATCGATGGGAGTGGGCGATGGGTTCCGACAGTGTGTTGGAAAATATCGGTGATGTGTGAGAGTTATTGCCTTGCTCGAACGCCGCCAGTCGAGATATGGTTGGTTGGGCTGGTTTCAGACCGCAACAAACCGTAGCGAAATAATAACCCATCACGCTTACCCTTGTTTGAGTGTACAATCTAATTCATCTCAGCAACAACCAAATAACCGTCACAATTTTGCATTATTGCCGTAAGAACATCGTAAAACATATTGGAAGGTTCTTCATAACAGTGAAAGCTTTCACAGCTCGGTTCCTTGATGGAAGAAATTAAAATGAAACTATCTATAGGGGAGACGGGGGAACGCCGAACTACGGGAAAAGCCGAAATTGTCAATTTTGCTTATACGCGTGGGAGGTGCCGGCTTCTGCTGACAACCAGAAGGCTTAGCTAGAAATGGTGTGTTGCTGGCGAAATCGCGCCGGTACTGCCATTTACTGAGATGCAGCACGGGCCGAGGTTGGAGCGCTTTTTAGGGTACGTAGAAATCAACAAGGTGCTATTTTAGAGAGCTATAGTTATGCGCTGGTACATGATACTGGATATATGTAATTGTGCCCGAATCTGCAATGTAACTCAAATATGAAATACAAATATTTGGCTCCACGGTTAAGCTCTCGACAGCAATAGATTGAAGACATGTCTCCCGGGGCAAATTGCCGAAATAGCACTAACAATTTCGGCGTTTCCGGAATTTGGTCTTGGTCATGCCACATTTAGTCTTTTGAAATACGTCTTTCTATTTCCATAAAGAATTTCCTCCTGAATGGCATCCTTCAAAAGGGACAACTGTGGTTGCAACACTTGCATATCAAATGTAAAATGTGGTTTTATATATCACTGCGTTTGCAAGTCTGCATAATATTTTAGTCTGCGACTGCTTACAATTCTATTTTAATACATAAACACTTCGATATAAACGCTTGAAGCTCATAAACTTTAAGTTCGAAGTAAAATCAAAGCTATTTTGACTCATTCGGCATTACCCACAATTTTGGGGCAAAGCCAAAATTTTACCTTTTCAGAGATTTTGCTTGGTAACAGCTGAATTATATCTGATGGCTCAAACGTCAAACCTGCTTTTGATAGCCAATTGATGTGGCTTGCCAATCATATCCATCACCCTTCTCACCTGATATTCTATAGAGTGATTTGTCTGTCCGCTACAATAATTCAAACAGAAAAGTTTTGGCGTTTCCCCAGTCTCCCCCACGGTTTCTAATATAGAAACGGTTATAGGCGAAAGCTGTTGCATCTCCCAGAAATTGCAAATTAAGCACCTGGGTGTGCAATGATGGAATACATGTCATTTCTAGACACCCTGAACGGTTGTTAGGGGAATCGACATCATCGACTTTTTAAAATAAATAAACATAACATAGGCATCAATACAAATTTCTGTAAATATTTTACATCACCCTTCTCACCTGATTCATTCGTGTTTGCGCCCACATCAACGACCGAGTTCTTCCTCCTCTCCTCCTCTCCCTCCTCATTCCTCCTGGGGAGCTCCTTTTTCCCTGATGAGGAGCCACTGGACGCGGTGGATGGCGTCGGCGACAAGCCCCTGCACTCGAGGTTCTCCCGGTCGCGGACAGATGGCGCCAGGTGGCGCAGGAAGCTGGCCGCCAGGCGGCGCTGCGTGTCAAGGTCGTCGCTGCTCTCGCCGGGCAGTGTCAGGCGGGTCAGGTGCTGGCCGGGGGCGACGCTCGGGTCAGAGGCACAGCTCAGCGCCCACTGCTGGATGAAACGGATGAAGTCCGGAAGGTCGAAGTCCCGCTGGCAGACCCGACAGGTCATGGCGTCTCCGGCAGGCTCCGAGTCTGCGGGAGAACAGAGCACAAGTCAGACATTGAAGGCTCACAAATGTGCGCATAGCTTGGTTTCGTGAGATCGTTCGTTTGAACACACAAAATAAGGTCGCAACTCGCAAGGTCCCACTTCAACGCAGATGAATCAGCACTCAACAATGACTCATCCCTGAGATGAGCAAATGTTAGCAGTGAGCCTCGTCAACTTCCAGCAAACACGATTTCCCCGCTCTGCGGTAGGAAGCCTCACACCACTGACTAGCCCCAGCAGCGCCGACAGCAGCGCACACTGCTGACCTTGATCCGTCTGCGAGCAATGAATGGCGGGGCAGCTGCTGCTCTGAATCATGCAGACAGCGGGCCGCCGACACGCACACTCCACTCCTCCACTCCTCCACTCCTCCACTCCACGCAGCGCAGCCCACACGCACGTCAAATGACCGGTCACAGGCGGCCCACCTGGGGCGCAATCCGCCGACTGACGTCACCACCCGCCTGGGGCGCAATCCGCCGACTGACGTCACCACCCGACGGGATGTTTTTCCCACTGAGATTGCGCAGCTCTCGCAGGCTCGGAGCTTCAAGGACCATTGCCAACCTGCAATTTCCTGGAGTCGGTCTAAAGCCGTACACCGCCGAGGAAACGCCTCGGTAACGCAAACGTTCGCCACCTATACTTTGCGATCGGTCCCGAGGAGGCGATCGTGCAAGCTGGCTCAACCGAAATTGCAAGGATCGGGTAAGACAATGATAGAGGATAAGGAAGGATAAGATAGGAGAAGGAACATGTCTGCGGCGAGCTCGCTTATAACTACACACAGGCAACGCCGCGACGCCGCGTCCGACGGAAACTTGGAAGGCCATTTCTTTATTCACGACTTGATTTCTAATCGGCGGTTCTAATTGTGCAAGGTAATGGGTAATATTAGTTTAAAAAATAACGTGTAGTCCTCTACCAACTCCACACAGTGCCGTACAGTCCCCATTATTGGAAAAATAGCGGAGTCTGCGTCAATCGGTAACCGAACCCTAGTGCTGTCCGGGACATCTCGGTCGCTCGGACTGGTGTGGCTAGCGTGACCTGACTGTGGCTGTGGACTGACTGTGGCTGTGGCTGTCGGACTGTTGTGGCTAGCGTGACCTGACTGTGGCTGTGGAATGACTGTGGCTGTGGCTGTCGGACTGTTGTGGCTAGCGTGACCTGACTGTGGCTGTGGACTGACTGTGGCTGTGGCTGTCGGACTGTTGTGGCTAGCGTGACCGCATCCAGGTCCGACCGACCGACTGCAAATTAATTACAGAGCGCTATGCCGTCCGACTGCCCACCGTCTTATGGCAAACCACCACCTTCCGCCGTCCACTTCACGACGAGTGTAGCGACCGCGGCGAACCGGTTATTTAGGCGGGGGTGGCATAGGGGTCGATCTGGGGGGGGGGGGGGGCACCAAGGACGATCGGCACAACCGCCACGCATCGCACAGAAAGACATCAGCCAGCACACATTGCGTGCAACTGCTGGGGTCAACCCGATGGGGGAGCACAGCCGCCTACCTCCCCCCCCCCCCCCTACTGCAACCGCTGCACGACACAAACGAATCACGGTCCGCTCGTGGTGAGGGGGTGGGGGGGGGGGGGGGGGTCGTGCACGGATGATGCACCACACCACGCACGCGGCCCGCGGCCCGCAGTGCACGAATGTGTAATGACAGCCGGCTATCCGATCCGCAGGAAATAGACGGGTCGTTAGACGGAAAACAACCCGGGTGCGGTGGTCACGCAGATATCACAATGCGCAGTGGCAGCAAGCGGACAAGGTGAAGACACGACAGTCCCCAGGAATATACAAACAGTTGTTACTTGTATATTAACTTAAATGTCCGTTGCAATGATTTCCCCTTTTTGTTAAGCATGATTTGCGTCTTGGACCCCCAAATGTCACTGTAGTGTTGAAGGACAATGTAACATCACAATCATGATAAAAACGGCCAGAGTAAGAGAAGTAAAAGGCTAAGTTTTCCGGAACACTAATTATATGGCTTAAAAATAAGGCTTCATCAGAGGCCTCTTGCACCAAAAATAACCACCTGGCGAAAATACAAATAATCAGATTTCTTGCGCCAACTTGCTGAACAATAACCACCCTGAAGATGTATCCAGGTGCTTATATGATAAAATGCTTAGGTGCTTAAAGAAGTGCTTAGGTGCTTAAATATTTGTGTTCTCGCCAGGTGGTTATTTTTGGTGCAAGAGGCCTCTGTGGTCGTTTAATTCCAGAGGTCATTCCAAAGCCAGGATGATAACTCGCATAGATCGTGCGTTGAAAACAATGAAGAGACGCCTCATGACTATAGCTTAGACACTAGTATAGCTCACAGTTCAGTTCTGTGAGCGTTACATAAGTTTTTGTCTGCCAGCACGCATGACTCAAAATGATCTCCCTTTCGTTGGGATGACCCATGACGTCATACATCCCGCGGTCAGCTGACCACAGAGCTCCGGTCAACTGACCACGGAGTCCAGCCAGCTGACCTAACCACCAGACCACTCGTGATGATGACTTCACACAGTGGCCAGTCGTTCCTGCTGGACTGTGGTGACACTGAAGTAACCCTCGCCCGCGTAGGGCAAAATCACTACGTGTTCGGGTAGGGGGGGGGGCGACCCCCCTTAGCGTTTCGACCCTAATTGAGCTAGAACTTCGCAGCGAAGACGAGCGTGTTGCTTGTGACGAGAGGAAGCCTATGATACCCGATGGTAAGGTCTTAAGTCATTAGGTGACCTCTGCGATCATGTCAATGACCCAAAAGTCATCAAAATTGTAAACGCGTATAAATTGAATTTTATCGAGCTAGAATCGTGAATGAGCATATCACAATGCTTAATGGGTGCCAAATTCGTAATCATCGTCACAAAATGTCCTAAAAACTGCCAAATTCCAAAAAGGTCATGTCAGGTCATCTGAGGTCGGTGACCTCGGTTGACCTGTGGAAGCGCATGACCCCAGTGGAACATATAAATTATGTAAAATGGATCCCAAATTTGAAATCAGCGTCACAAAATGTCCTAGAAACCGTCAGAAGCCCAAAGAAGTCATCTGAGGTCATCGGAGGTCAATGACCTCAGTTGACTTCTGAAAAGGTCAATTGAGGTCACAATATCAGTGGAAACCACAACTGTCACATGGAAAGACCTGTGCATATGCTCCTGAACAACAAACACTCGAAAACTGCACAAGTTACAAGCATCGATACTGCGGGACGCCAGTTGCGCCTGGTATGACCTTGAGAAACAGGTCATAGGTCACGGGTCATGTGGGTTAGAAATTCAAAATTTTCGGAGTACGTGGGAAATTTGTCAAAAGTAGGTTGCTGAATGTTGCATCGAAATTGGTCGGAAACTACGCGAGTTATTCCAGAAAAGCCGAGGGGGTGGGGGGGGGGGGGGGTGGCATCCACCCCCTACCCGGGCGAGGGTTAAACCGTTCTGAAAAATTTGCACCTAGGATCAAAGACCCAATATTTAAGACCGATAAAAGCAGGTATATAGAGCAGGTATATAGAGCAGGTATATATAGCAGGTATACAGAGCAGGTATATAGAGCAGGTATATATAGCAGGTATATAGAGCAGGTATATAGAGCAGGTATATAGAGCAGGTATATAGAGCAGGTATGTAGAGCAGGTATATAGAGCAGGTATATATAGCAGGTATATAGAGCAGGTATATAGAGCAGGTATATAGAGCAGGTATATAGAGCAGGTATATAGATAGCACTGTCGGAAGTTCATCCCTCAAGTAATGTGTGTCCATTTTACACACCGTACCTCCGTCACACATGCACGCATCCACTAACATCATTTCGGCACCCCGGCGCTGATTTCAGTGGACATTTCACGGTCCGTGCCGACCGCTCTCTTCTGTTCCCCTTACTAACGGCTGGCCTCACGGACACCACTGACCAGCGCCCCTCCCTCCCCTCCCTCCTCCTCCCCTCTGACGTCCGGTCAGCGAGCGCCCGTGGACACCTGTAACCAGCGACCAGCGGGCAGCGCCCCTCCCTCCCCTCCCTCCCCCTCCCCTCTGACGTCCGGTCAGCGAGCGCCCGTGGACACCTGTAACCAGCGACCAGCGGGCAGCGCCCCTCCCTCCCCTCCCTCCCCCTCCCCTCTGACGTCCGGTCAGCGAGCGTCCGTGGACACCTGTAACCAGCGACCAGCGGGCAGAGGCGATGATGATATTACATATATGTTACGAGGCGACCAGTTAGTGTGTTAGTAGATGGCAGGATCAGGGGATAGGAATGTGTGTCACTCGATCAGGCGATGTACGCATCGCGGTCATATTTGCAATCACAGGGACTGTCCCACCTTTTTGAAAGTTGTCGAATCACACTTAATTGTATGTCTACATGTCAGGCGAGGTCAGCTGAACATGTTCGTGAACTTTTTTCCGAAACAATTGTTTATCCTGGAAGATATTCAACTTTTAGTTTAAAGCGGAAAGTTGGGTTGGTGACGTCATATTTTTTTTTTAATAACAGGGAAATCCCTTGTGCTGCCAAATATATGACACCATTTTTTGTCGACATCTATTGCGCAGAAAAAGCGAACCACCCGGTGTTAGATTGAGAACCACCCGGGGATCGAGAAATGAAAGACGAAAATATTCCAAGGCTGACCTTAAAACAAGTCGACTATCATTACCAGTTGGGTAAGAGAGACGACGCTGTCGGTTTAGAGGCCATATTTAAATACACATGGGCCTTATTTTTACAGATGTCAAAATCGAACTCGAATATCTTTTTCATTAGATCATTGTGGTTGTTTTAACTGCTACCATACTTAATTTCAATGCCAAGCCATCACAATGGCTATCTCAACTCAAATATAATGTTAAGGTGGGATAGTCCCTTTAACGAATGTTTCATGACTAGAATGTTGACAATTTTCGGGCGTATAATAGGTAGAGTGTGTTTTGGAGGCACAATAGTGGCTAGGCATTTTAGTGCCTTGTGATACTCCCGCAACAACTATGTGCTAAATTGCATGCAAACGGCTGTGTGACATGTAAACATGCCACACAGCTTCTTTACAATCTGTTCCTGCGGGATGACCAACCACACTCACAGCCACCACGTCAGCGAACAGCACGGTGCGTCAGCGAGCAGCACGCCGCGACCTGCGCCCATCACGCGCACAAAACACCGCACACCGGTCACGTCGTGTGGCGTCACTGACGGCACGGTGCTCTCCTGACCTGCGCAGGACACGCCGCAGGATGCGGTCATGACGCAGCTGCGGCGATGGTGCCGCGGTCGGCGTGACGTCGGCTGGACGCCGTAAACACTGCGAGAGACTCTACGTAGCATCGTGTGCTTGGAGATGTGTAAGAGGCGTAAGGAAGTTCAAGAGCAATGTAGTCCTACCCGTCTGCTCGGAGCACAGAACACAGCTATCGAAATCAACCGAAATTAGATGAGTTATGAGACAGTCTAAGTGAGAAAAAAACTTGCGGTCGGGACAGACTCGAACCAATGCAGTCCGACAAACGCTGCCCAATCACCGCCGTAGGCACGTTCAAACCTGGCTGAGCCCCGGCCAGCCGGCAACGGGTCCCTATTGGACCGCCCCTCCCCCCCCTTCCCGCCGCCATCTGGCCCCGTCACCGTACCATTCGGCCACACAAAGCCGGCCTTCTTTACACCAAACGGCCGCGCCGTGCGATAAAGCGGCTCGGCGATATTTCACGGCGTCGGTCGCTGGCTGCCTCCCGGCGACCGGGCGGGGCGGGGCGGGGGCGGGGCTTCCTGGTCCGGACCCCTGCCCTTCACCCCCTCTTCTTCCTCCGGGGGGGGGGGGGGGGGGAGGTGATAAATCAGAGGTGGACCGGTGACGCAAGCTGTACCGGCCAGAGTACTTACCGGCCGCCACTGCGGCCAGGTGGGCGCCTTTTTATCCCGGCGCGCGCCAATCTGCCCCGTGGCGGAGCGGCGTTTGTGGTGCGCGTTTTGGGGCGTTTGTGGCGCGGTGGTGCGCCATTGAGCGTCTCGGCAGGGCGGGGCGGAGATCGGGGGCAGCTGACCGCGGGTCTATACACCGCTTCCCGCCGCCTGCGAGCCTGACTGCCGCTCTCCTGTGAGGATGCCGGTCAGCAGCTGGTCAGGGGGGGGGGGGGGGGGGGGTCGGATTTAGGGGAATGTTATCAGCGCATCACGGTATGGTATGGTATGGTATGGTATGGCTGACTGGCTGATGGTTAGTCTGTACGCGGCAGCATAGTTTGTGAAGTGAGCAGGGCATGACAGCGCGCCTTTTATCTTTCGATCGTTCCAGCCTACAACAATCAAACCGGAGCACGACCGCAGAGCAAGGCGGTTCCAGGGGGCATCGGACTAGGACACCTCGAAATGGCAGAAACCGACCCAAATGGACATATTGTCTTGTGCGGAAGAAAATTTAAGCACGTTTACTAAATAGAGTTAGATTTAATTCGGTTCTTGAACACACGAAGAAAAACGAAATCGGACTAGTTTGTATAATTTCGTCAGACATTTGGGATATGTCCCTAGCAACATATTTTGGTCGTCCTGCATCCGTCAGTGCCAGCAGCACGGCAAGCCAACATTCCCTGTCATCCAGTGACCTGCTATACTGCTATACTGCCGCACGGTGACCGCTGAGCCACGTCCCGCTCCATCGGTCACTGGCGGGTTACCGGCGACACGCCCCCCCCCTCCCCTCCACCGCGGTCAGTCCCACTCCTCTTCAGTGACAGCTCGCGGCCGTAATTTGCCTCGGGCGATCGCGTCTGCCCTTTGAAGAGACATGCCGCGACAAATGAACCACGCGCCCGACAGCTGACACTGAGCTGGTGTCGCAGATAGCCCCGGGCGGTGCTGAAAGAGATGGAGCGCTGCCAGAGCCCTGCACCGGCGGACCGATGTGTCAGAGACATACACGCGGCGGCAATTAGAGCCGCTGCAATGGTGCCGCGCACGGCGCAGGTGGATGGAAAACATCTCTGCTGTGTGTGGGGGTCGCTGCTGTTTTCTAGCCGGTAATGGAGCAGAGATACGCATCGTTGACGCAATGTGCTGGTCTGGGCCGGCGGCGGCGGCGGCGGCGGCGGCGGTGGCGGTGCCCGGGGCGCGGGGCTGGCGGCGCCCGCCGCCGCGCTGCGGGCCGCGTTTGAGGTCAGCGATAAAACTGGGCATTAGGGCTGGCGGTACGCCGCTGTTTAACAGGCCGACACAAACAGTCGCCGCCCGGCGACCCGCGCGATGACCTCACACATGATCAATAGGTCGGCTCGCGCCCCGCTGGGCCGCCTCATTTGACACCCTCCCAGCTTTCCCCGAACGCTGGAGTCGCCTGACTCCAGTGGGGAGGCGCAGACGGCGGCCCCGCTGAGTCCGCTCGATACGACTCAGACTCGAGTCATTCACACAGTGACCAGACTCGACGAGTCATTCACACAGTGACCAGACTCGAGTCATTCACACAGTGACCAGAACCCACAATAAACCGTTGGCTCACGCACTGGCTGAGGTTAAAAACCAAGAACAATGCCAGAACAGAAATGGTAGCCAGTCGTGGTACGTCAAATCGTGTCCGGCTGTTATGGGGTTACTGAACACGTAGTGCCGCTCAAAACATGGATTACTCCGCTACTCAACCAAGTAATAAAAAATCACACCCATCCCCACTAATCACAGCGGGCATATCAAACCAACTGCCGCATGAGTTTCATGCCTCTGACCTCTCCTTTTACGTCCTGACCTCGATCAGCGAGAAAAAACAGCAAACCGGCATCAACTGCAGCTCCCGGCTTGGTCAAGTGACCCACACGGCGGCGGTAGCGGCGCGGCGGCGGCGATCAAGTGACCCACACGGCGACGGTAGCGGCGCGACGGCGGCGGTGACTGACGCGGCGGAGCGCGACACTCGGAGACAGTAATGGCGCACCCGTCCGTCGTGAATCACGCGCGCCGTCCGATCTTTGTGGCGCGGGGCGCGCCGTGTGACACAAAGCGGCCATTGTGCGCCGCTAATGTCTCTGTTTGTCTCTGTTTGTCAGCGTTGCAGAGAGGCCGGTGGCGGCGGGTGGCGGCCGGTGGCGGCGGGGACAGGTCGCAAGGGACTTTGTGACGGAATATGGCCGCCCGCCGCCCAGCACGCCCGGTGTAGCGTGGCCAAGGGCGGATCCAAGTGCCCATCTGGGCCACCATGGCCCCCAAAACGACCGAAGTCGACTACTTTGACATAATTTGAGTTGTAAAGAAAGTGAAAGAAGCGTTTGATTATAAGTTTGTTTTGGATCAGTTCTTATTCCTCAAGAAAGCGAAATATAATTAATTTGATGGAATTGTCAGAATGGCATGTAATTGTCAGACTTTTTGACATTTAGCCTCAAAACCAGCCTTTATGGACGTCCTGTAGGCTGTAGCTGCCAGCGAGAGCGAGTGGGGTCACCCCTCCCAGGGACTGCAGGGAGCGGGCTCAGGTCACCCCTCCCAGGGGCTGCAGGCTCAGGTCACCCCTCCCAGGGACTGCAGGGAGGGGGCTCAGGTCACCCCTCCCAGGGACTGCAGGGAGCGGGCTCAGGTCACCCTCCCAGGGACTGCAGGGAGCGGGCTCAGGTCACCCCTCCCAGGGACTGCAGGGAGGGGGCTCAGGTCACCCCTCCCAGGGACTGCAGGGAGGGGGCTCAGGTCTCCCCTCCCAGGGACTGCAGGGAGGGGCTCAGGTCACCCCTCCCAGGGACTGCAGGGAGGGGGCTCAGATCACCCTTCCCAGGGACTGCAGGGAGGGGGCTCAGGTCACCCCTCCCAGGGACTGCAGGGAGCGGGCTCAGGTCACCCCTCCCAGGGACTGCAGGGAGCGGGCTCAGGTCACCCCTCCCAGGGACTGCAGGGAGGGGGCTCAGGTCACCCCTCCCAGGGACTGCAGGGAGCGGGTTCAGGTCCCCCCCCCCTCCCAGGGACTGCAGGGAGCGGGCTCAGGTCACTCTTCCCAGGGACTGACTGCAGGGAGCGGGCTCAGGTCACCCCTCCCAGGGCCTGCAGGGAGCGGGCTCAGGTCACCCCTCCCAGGGACTGCAGGGAGCGGGCTCAGGTCACCCCTCCCAGGGACTGCAGGGAGCGGGCTCAGGTCACCCCTCCCAGGGACTGCAGGGAGCGGGCTCATGTCACCCCTCCCAGGGACTGCAGGGAGGGGGCTCAGGTCACCCCTCCCAGGAACTGTAGGGAGCGGGCTCAGGTCACCTCTCCCCCAGGGACTGCAGGGAGCGGGCTCAGGTTACCCCTCCCAGGGACTGCAGGAAGGGGGCTCAGGTCACCCCTCCCAGGGACTGCAGGGAGCGGGCTCAGGTCACCCCTCCCAGAGACTGCAGGGAGCGGGCTCAGGTCATCCCTCCCAGGAACTGCAGGGAGCGGGCTCAGGTCACCCCTCCCAGGGACTGCAGGGAGCGGGCTCAGGTTACCCCTCCCAGGAACTGCAGGGAGCGTGCTTAGGTCACCCCTCCCAGGGACTGCAGGGAGCGGGCTCAGGTCATTCCTCCTAGGGACTGCAGGGAGGGGGCTCAGGTCACCCCTCCCAGGGACTGCAGGGAGCGGGCTCATGTTACCCCTCCCAGGAACTGCAGGGAGCGGGCTCAGGTCACCCCTCCCAGGGACTGCAGGGAGCGGGCTCAGGTCACCCTTCCCAGGGACTGCAGGGAGCGGGCTTAGGTCACCCTTTCCAGGGACTGCAGGGAGCGGGCTCAGGCCACCCCTTCCAGGGACTGCAGGGAGCGGGCTCAGGTCACCCCTCCCAGGGACTGCAGGGAGCGGGCTCAGGTCACCCCTCCCAGGAACTGCAGGGAGCGGGCTCAGGTCACCCCTCCCAGGGACTGTAGGGAGGGGGCTCAGGTCAGTGCTGGCAGCGGGTGGGAGCCTGGGACGGCGGGGCGGCGGGGTGGCGGCTGGCCGGGGTCGCGCTGTGTCATGCCGGATTTATGAGTGTGCCCTGGCCGGACTCCGTGTTTCCAATTAACCAGAGGTCGGCCCGCAGCCGCCCTGGTCTGGTTCGGCTCCCACGTCGAAAATGCCACGCTTTCACAACGAGCCATTTCATCGGTCGCTGTTTTGATGATGATATCTGGGCGATTCTCGTTAGACGCGGCGGCGGCAGCGGAGCAGCGGGTTACGACAGCCTGCGTGCGCGGCTTGGCCGCCAGTCCCGCTGCGATCTGTGCATATTCCCGCACCCACTCACCCTTTGACCACGATTTGAGCCCAGCGCGAGTCCAGAGACCGACAGGGGGTCCGTTCGATGCAGATTTAACGGCCGTCTCTAACCCTGATGCAGCCGCGGCTGGCCGGAACAAACAACATATCGACGCCTACTCTACACCGTGAGTGCCACTGTTGCGGCCCTCGTTCGCCTTTCCCTGCTGCGCTGCCGCCTTCGCCTCTTCCCGCAGCCTGCCGGTTGCCCTGCGTGCTCCGGTCATCTGATTGGTGGCTGACAAGGTCAAGCGCTGGGTCACGCCGGCGGAGCCAGCCAGGGTCAGTCGCGGTAAAAACTGACCTCAGCGTCGCTCTAAACAGACTGCCTGCCGCCGCCGGCATCTCTCTCGGTACCAGCCAAAGAGAGAGCGGTGGGTTTCTGGGAGAGCGCAGCAAGATAGAGTGTCAGGAGAGAGGAGGGAGGAGTCTCCGGAGCGGCTGAGCCTGGCTGGAGGCGGCGGCGGGTGTCTGGAGAGAGGAGGAAGGAGTCTCAGGAGCGGCTGAGCCTGGCTGGAGGCGGCGGCGGGTGTCTGGAGAGAGGAGGAAGGAGTCTCCGGAGCGGCTGCCCCTGGCTGGAGGCGGCGGCGGGTGTCAGGAGAGAGGAAGAAGGAGTTTCTGGAGCGGCTGCCCCTGGCTGGAGGCGGCGGCGGGCGTCAGGAGAGAGGAAGAAGGAGTCTCCGGAGCGGCTGCCCCTGGCTGGAGGCGGCGGCGGGTGTCTGGAGAGAGGAGGAAGGAGTCTCCGGAGCGGCTGCCCCTGGCTGGAGGCGGCGGCGGGTGTCTGGAGAGAGGAAGAAGGAGTCTCCGGAGCGGCTGCCCCTGGCTGGAGGCGGCGGCGGGTGTCAGGAGAGAGGAGGAAGGAGTCTCCGGAGCGGCTGAGCCTGGCTGGAGGCGGCGGCGGCCGGCCGCGGGGTGGAGACGTACCGTCACGTCACGCTCCGCTCTCCGGCCGTCACGGCAGCGGCCAGGTCCGACACGCGGGCCGCCGCTGGGCCGTGACATTGCAGCCCTCATCGGAACCGCCGCCACCGCCGCCGCCACCGCCGCCGCCGCCACCGCCGTCACGGCAGCGACAAGCCATGGCAGCTTCGAGGCGGGGACGGGTGGGGCAGTGAGGCGGGGATGGGTGGGGCAGTGAGGCGGGGATGGGTGGGGCAGTGAGGCGGGGATGGGTGGGGCAGTGAGGCGTGGCACGTTCATTGTTCATTGCTCACAGTTGGTATGTGTTTGCTGTGGTGAGTGGATTAGATGTCCCAATGTAATGGCACTGGATGTTATGGCACTGGATGTTATGGCACTGGATGTTATGGCACTGGATGCTATTGTTTGGCAGCTGATAGCTGACCGGTTGCCAGACGGATAGTTTCTCATGGAGAGAAGTCATGCGAATTTTTCGGAGTTGCGTACGGCAACCATTACCGGCAACACATGCCTGAGATTGGCTTACATTGCCAATATAATGTTCCAGGCAGTGATGCCACTGCTTTTCGCTGGCGGGTGATGACGATGTATCGGTCTGTTGTCCAACTCCATCTCCATCGCTTGATTCCTTCATGTCGAGCCACACAGCGGGACACTAACAAGCTCGTGTCAGCCCGGGTTGGTCGCATCCGAGCCACGAGAGCTGTGAGAGCTGTGAGAGCTGTGAGAGCTGTGAGAGCTGTGAGAGCTGTGAGAGCTGTGAGAGCTGTGAGAGCTGTGAGAACTGTGAGAGCTATGAGAACTGTGAGAGCTGTGAGAGCTGTGAGAGCTGTGAGAGCTATGAGAGCTGTGAGAGCTGTGAGAGCTGTGAGAGCTGTGAGAGCTGTGAGAGCTATGAGAACTGTGAGAGCTATGAGAACTGTGAGAGCTGTGAGAGCTGTGAGAGCTGTGAGAGCTATGAGAGCTGTGAGAGCTGTGAGAGCTGTGAGAGCTATGAGAGCTGTGAGAGCTGTGAGAGCTGTGAGAGCTGTGAGAGCTGTAAGAGCTGTTGGAGCTATGAGAGCTGTGAGAGCTGTGAGAGCTATGATATCTGTGAGAGCTGTGCAAGATGTGAGAGCAGTGAGAGCTGTGAGAGCTGTGAGATCTGTGAGCGCTGTGAGAGCTGTGAGAGCTGTGAGAGCTGTGAGAGCTGTGAGAGAGCTGTGAGAGAGCTGTGCGAGCTGTGAGAGAGCTGTGAGAGAGCTGTGAGAGGTGAGAGCCACCACCAGCAGTGCACAGCACATCCGCTGCCCGGCTGGCCGGAACACCCAACGGCCGGACGCGGCGCCCCTGTCATATAGATATTACACGGCACGCTTTCTACGGCGATGGAAGTGTGCGCGGCGAAGGTAGGTAATTAGAGCTGGGGCCGACTGATTGCGTGGCCAGGTATGACACGTACCTGACCCTCCCTGACAGCAGATCTCACGGTGAAGTAGCTGCATCCCTGCAACAGGACAGACGGCGGTCAGCGAAATTCGACAATGCACATCGTATTGCGTTTACCTCTTCTGTCCATACGAACAGAATTGGGCGAGAGTTCGAGAGAAGCGAATAAGTGATCATGTCCCGCACACACTAGTCCATGGTGACCTCGGTTTATCTCCTCGGTTCACAGCTAAGTTTGTTTTCATTCCCTCCCTCCTTGTCAATTTGTAAGCACTTGCGTCAGTTCTAGCGACGCGGCGCACAGCTCCCGGTCGGTCGCCCTTTCTGCGACACCCGGCCACAAAGACCGGCCACCCTGCTGACCCTGACGACCCCTGCTGACCCCTACTGACCCCTGACAACCCTGACATCCCTGACGACCGGCGGCAACCGGACGACCGGACGGCGGACGGCGGACGTCGCACGGCGGACGACGGACGGCGGACGGCGCACGGCGGACGTCGCCGTTTCGTTTCACCGGCCGCCGGTCACATGAGGTCACCCGAGGTCACGGCAGGTCAGCGTACAATGGCGGGGTCAGCGGGCGCCGGAAGGTGACGCCACTGGTGTGAGATCGAGGCACGTGTCGCGCGCTCAGCCCGCCGTCGGCCAGGCCGGGTCACCAGGTCAGACACGAAATCGCCGCCTCGATCGCCGTGTGCTACAGCTTGGGAAATCGCCTCACTGCGCTACTGGGCCGGGTGGTAGACATTTAAATGGGCTCGTGGTTTAAGCGTAACCAGCGTTATTTAGAGCGGGGATGATGAGAAGCGAACTTCACAAAAATCCTACCCATGCAATTATTGTCTGGAGTTGAAGTTACGGATGCAAGTGTCTAAAGTCAAAATCAAGAGTCTAACCACAGCAATACTTTCCAAAACAAATCTAGATTAAATTAGTGATATCTTCCCCAACGCTCCTTAGCTCCTTCCACCGAGTCCAAGGCTCTGAAACCCTAAAAAAACGGCGCCCCAATTTCACGCCCTCGCGGCGTCAAAGCCGTCACCAAGGCCATCTGTGGTGGGCAGCGGGCCTTCGGTCGGTCGTACCCTGCCCGCGGTCCAGCCGGCACCCCCCAGTCAGCCGCGACGGAACCACCACCGACGTCCACCGACGTCCACCGACGTCCACCGACACGGAGCCGAGGACTGTGTCCACAATTACCCGCACAATCCATCAGGCGACCGGCGGAACAGAGGAACATCGGGCGGAACAGCGGAACATCGGGCGACGGGCGACGGGCGACGGGCGACGGCGGCTCAAACGGTGACCGGAAACGCGGCTCAGCACTGCAACACCCCCGTTCCGGCCACTTCAGCGTGTCCTGCCTGCTTCGCTGCCCGCGCTGGAGACGTCGACACCACCGCCCGCCGCCGCCGCCGCCGCCGCCGCCACCGCCATCGCCATCGCCATCGCTATGTCGCCTCCAATGGCCATGTAAGCGCCGGGCTGGCTCCCAGGGCCGCGGTGTGGCCGGGACCTCGGCCCTCGGGGTGAAGAGCGGCGCGGGGCGGGCGGGGCCGGCAGGGCGCGTCGCCAGCTTTCTCCGGCGCCCGGAGACCGTGTCGCTCCCACGCCCGAGGCCATGGGACCGACACGGGAGCGTGCGCCCCGCTGACCCGACGGCCCCTCTCCCGCAGGACCAGCGGGGAGTGGGAGGGGGGGGGGGGGGGGTGATGCAGAAGAGCGTGGTCAAATAGTGGAAACTGGAGGGCGGGGGGGGGGGGGGGGGGGGGGAGGGGGCTCTCCTCAACTTGGATAGAATGGGATTTTGTAGCTGGTCGCTGCCCATCCATGATGATTGCATGAAACTGTGAAACTGAAACAGCCAGCTCGGCGCGTGTCGCTGTCGGTCTCGGATGAGGAGAAAGCCGGGTCAGTGGGCGGGTCGGACACTGCTATAGAAGTGTCCTCGGTCACGGGTGGGGCTGGACTGCGTGCTGCTACCGACGGTGACATAATGACAGGCCTGACCCCGGCGCCGGACCGATCGCTGCCAGTTAACCTGTCACGTGCCTCTGGGTCACCGCAAGGTCAACAGGCGCCATTCATCACCTTCACACGTAGATATTATCGCGTTCGGAAATGAAACAATGGAACGCGGCCTCCGGACACGGACGGTGGCGCATTAATTCAACACTGAAAACCGCCATCAAAGTCACCCAATTATCCGGTTTCGTTTGACCGACTTCTTGCGCATGGCTTGTGTGGCGGAGTGGGTGTAGCAGTAGTTGGCACTGACATTGTCGCCTACCGCGTCGAGCCTCGTGTCTCGCTGTTACTCCTGACTACACCTCGCCCGACGCACGTATTTGGAATGAGCCTCCCAAACCTGACAGCAGCGCCAGAGGTCAGTCGAGCCGCCCCGAAGGTCGCACCCAGCGGGTGGTTCAGTTTTCCATAATCCGGCCATCTCATTTTCACCCAGCACGGCCGGCGCGGCCGGGACGGTCAGGTCGGTCAGGACGGTCAGGACGGTCAGGGCGGTCAGGACGGTCAGGACGGTCAGGACGGTCAGGGCGGTCAGGACGGTCAGGGCGGTCAGGTCGGTCAGAACGGTCAGGGCGGTCAGGGCGGTCAGGACGGTCAGGACGGTCAGGATGGTCAGGACGGTCAGGACGGTCAGGATGGTCACTGAGCGGACCCCCGCCACCCTGAGTGGTACCGCCGGGCGGAACCGCCTCGGACACCCGCTCAGAACCGACTCGGACACCTGTCGCTCCGGTTCGGCGGGCTCGAGCGTGCCTTCTGACCGACGCCACACTGTCGCACCCCGGTCACGGAAGCCGCAGGAGGTCCGGCTGGCCAGCGGGTTACCGAGACAGCACCACCTGACGCCGGTGTTGAGTGGACCGCCGCCGCTATGCGGTCAACCGACCCGCCGGGTGGGGTTTCCTCCGGTAAACACAGGTCATTACGTCGAGACGTGCGCGGTGGCCGCCGGAGTCCATTCCATTGGCCATTATACTCCGGTCAACTCAGCCACGACCGCCGCAACCGAGACTGGCTGGATGCCGGACCCCAGACTCAGGTCAGCTGAGGAGAAAACAATGCAAACGTGGCTCAACATCTGTCAAACTGAAACGGGCGAATATTTCAACTGTTCACAATTTCTTCTTCTGTTGCATTAAATTTCAATCTCGCAAAAACAGACAATATATATATATATATATATATATATATATATATATATATATATATATATATATATATATATATATATATATATATATATATATATATATATATATATATATCAAACATATTCAAAAAACAGATTTTCGTTTCTTGGGAGTATCGTCAAATGCACTCCAAATATTTTCGGATTAATATGGTTAAAAGTTGTGAGCATGGGCAGTTTCTTCATTTAGTTCCCACTTCTGTAACGGGTCACCCTGTAGCCGGACTCTGTCGCTCCAGGTCAGCTTATCCACCGCCTCAAGGGTCAACCCATCCCCCGCCCCAGGGGTCAGCCCATCCCCCGCGGCGGGCGGCTGACCTCGGCTGCGCGGTGACCTCGCTACACACGGTGACCTCCGGCGGCCAGCCGATCGGAACAGCTGACAACAAACAGCCAAGGCCGCCCCCGCCGCCGCCGCCGCCCCCGCCCCCGCCCATTACTGCGCGCCGTCCGTGGCACGCGCCACGTCTGGGCTTGCAGCTAATGAGAGCTCGGGCGGGGATGGGGGTAGACGGCTGAGGGGGGGGGGGGGGGGCTGATGGGGGAAGACGGCTGTCGCAGCTGTGAGGAGGAGCTGGTGATAAACATTCTGCCACAGAGCTGGGGGCTGGTGGGTCAGAGAGGAAAGAGAACAGGGGCGGAAAATGAGATCAAAGAGGCAAAGGAAGGCTAGTTGAAAAGAGTGAAAGAATGATGGTGGACGAAGAAAATGAGCTATGGATACTGACCAGCAGTGGCTGGAGAGTGCTTCAGCTTAAATGAAAACCGTTTGAAACCAGATGGGCCAGCAAGATCGGACCAATATTCGATACAGCACCAGTCCAAACCTAACCGAGATGATTCCAGATTAGCCAGCCATTCCCGACGGCCGAGACCCACGGTCCTCAGCTGGAGGCCGCTTCTTCAGCTCGGACAGCTGCCCGCGCTCTGCAGTACGTGTCTCGCGAGTCGCGACCCTCCCCGGCCGCCACTCGAACAGAACGGTCACTGGAAGACCCACAAAAACGCCGCCGACCCGTCTGAATGCGGTGACGAGGGCCGCGATCGCAGCGCAGGCGATACAATGGGGACGATCGCGCCGCACTGACCCGTCTGACCCTGGCCAGACTGGGGGTATTCAGGCACCACGGCCAGAATCTGACCCCCGTCTGACCCTCGGGCACCCTGGTCACGACAACAGCCTCACGCTCGCGCGCTGCGTGACCATCGCGTTACCTCCGCGTGACCTTTGCGTGACCTCTGGGCTCTGGCTGACCGCCCCGTGACCGCTGCTCGAAGCTGAGAGATGCTCGCTCGGATGATAGCGGAGTGGTCGGTGGATGATTGCTGCGTAACTGGTGGTTATTGGAGCGCGATCACATAACTGACCGCCTGCTGTGGTAAAATTCCTCCTGCTGTGCTACCGTTCCTATCCTATCGTGGTACCAGTCCTCCTGCAGTCCTCCTGCCGTGGTATCAGTCCTCCCGCCGTGGTATCAGTCCTCCCGCCGTGGTATCAGTCCTCCTGCCATGGTATCAGTCCTCCTGTCGTGGTATCAGTCCTCATGCAGTCCTCCCGCCGTGGTATCAGTCCTCCTGCAGTCCTCCCACCGTGATATCAGCCCCCCTGCAGTCCTCCTGCCGTGGTATCAGTCCTCCCGCCGTGGTGTCAGTCCTCCTGCCGTGGTATCAGTCCTCCTACCATGGTATCAGTCCTCCTGCCGTGGTATCAGTCCTCCTGCCGTGGTATCAGTCCTCATGCAGTCCTCCCACCGTGATATCAGCCCCCCTGCAGTCCTCCTGCCGTGGTATCAGTCCTCCTGCCGTGGTATCAGTCCTCCTGTCGTGGTATCAGTCCTCCCGCCGTGGTATCAGTCCTCCTGCAGTCCTCCCACCGTGATATCAGCCCCCCTGCAGTCCTCCTGCCGTGGTGTCAGTCCTCCTGCCGTGGTATCAGTCCTCCTGTCATGGTATCAGTCCTCCCGCCGTGGTATCAGTCCTCCTGCAGTCCTCCCACCGTGATATCAGCCCCCCTGCAGTCCTCTTGCCGTGGTGTCAGTCCTCCTACCGTGGTATCAGTCCTCCCGCCGTGGTATCAGTCCTCATGTAGTCCTCTTGCCGTGGTATCAGTCCTCATACCGTGGTATCAGTCCTCCCGCCGTGGTATCAGTCCTCCCGCCGTGGTATCAGTACTCATGTAGTCCTCTTGCCGTGGTATCAGTCCTCCTACCGTGGTGTCAGTCCTCCTGCCGTGGTGGCAGTCCTCCCGCCGTGGTATCAGTCCTCCTGTCGTGGTATCAGTCCTCCTGCCGTGGTGTCAGTCCTCCCGCCGTGGTATCGGATCGCCCACCGCTGTGATTCAGCCCAGGTTCCGGCCCGGCCGGCGGCAGCAGTGGCTATTGATCACACGCAATGGCCCGATTGGTTGCAACTATGCCGCGTTGCGCGCGCGGTGGCTGCTAGGTCCGGGAGCTGCGGTTCTTCGCCGGGCTTCTGCCTGAGTAAACAGGCACAAACAGGGGGGCACGGCCGTGGGTGGTGCCGGGAGGGGGGAGGGGGTAAGAGGTCAGACCGCAGGCCGAGCGGGCCGAGTCGGCGAGCAGCGTTTCACGCAGGGCGAACGCGAGTCGTGCGTGGTCGCGGTTGTTTATGCTAGTGCCGGGCAAGGTAAATGTGGTAGTTTAGGGGATAAATCGACCATTGCGAACGGAGTTTTGAATAAATGAGCAAACAGGGCAGTCGATTACGGAATTGGCTCGCTTCTCGAAGCTGTTAGCCTCGCGTTGTGCCCCTCTCAGCTGCGGCGTCACACCTGACTCGCCTGTTAACGAGCGGTGCCTCTCAGCTTTG
This sequence comes from Chirona hameri, assembly GCA_036785665.1. Taxonomy (NCBI): domain Eukaryota; kingdom Metazoa; phylum Arthropoda; class Thecostraca; order Balanomorpha; family Balanidae; genus Chirona; species Chirona hameri. The sequence continues at coordinate 8,646 of JAXIVJ010011608.1, read as the reverse complement.
GCAGCTGCCGGCGTCTGGTTTGTATCAGTGACGTCACTAATGCCAAGCCTCGACTCCGAGCAGGCCCCTGAAGAAGCATCCCACTAAAACCGACATTAACTTTTTCAGACGTTTATGTCAGACGAATATTGGCCGTCTTCATTTGTCTGGGTTGATTTAGATGCCATCGACATTGGAATTTCTCCGACTTGGTTTTTAGGACGCGGAATCGATTGTCGATGACTGTTCAGGACCGCTTCAGCATGGCCTGTGGTTACAGCATGGCCTGTGGTAGTTCAGTTAATTATGGCCCAGCGACAAAGTGCGACAAGCAATCAGCTGGTGATTCCGATGGAGGAAACTGGCTGTCCTTCTGTCGAGAGTTAGGCGCCCCATGTCTGGCCGATCGCGTCAATCAAAGTCAAGGCGTTTTGCGGTTTGCTTCGTGATGGCTATAAAACAAAAACAGAAGGTGGATAATTTGTCACTAAGAAACAAAGTTAATGGAGTGCCCGTTTCGGCCATGGTTAGAGAAACCATCATAACCTTACAAAAACTCTGAAAGTGCTTATAGTTTGAGAGCGTGCCAGAAGAACTGTGATTCAGAGTGAGTAGGTATGGCGGCTCAGCCGATGCTGCTCGGTGCGGAGCCGCTGGTTCAATGCTCATTCCAAACTCAGCAGCCGGATCATGCGGTCCGTCCCAACTGGTCACGACAGATCTAAATAGCCTGTCCAGCTCCGACGCAGCTGAATAACGACTAGCCGGCAGGCGACACTCATGGAAGGCAGTTTGTTCGTTATAAACTGCGGTCAGACCGAAACATTTCGACCGGCCGCTCTATAGCGCCCAAGTCGGAAAGTTGGCCACTCAGCACGGGTTGGCGTGTGTCATCCTTGGCGAGTGTCATAATTCACCAAGATCGTCCCCTGAATGGGTGGGTGAGTGGACCTCAACGGACTCCGGCTTATGGAGTTGTAGAGTGGCGGCATTTGTGGCGTTTTCTGAGTTATGGGTACAATTTATGAGTTATGGTTACAATAGTTGGTGCAAATGTGACCACACGGTCATCGTGACAGATGGACATTTGCTATCAGTTTTAAAGCTGAGCTTTTCTTCGTGGGATGCACATGTTAGAACAACACATTGAGCTTGTCACGATACCGTACCATAAATCCCGGCTTCACAATGCCATGACCTGACCTGACCTGACCTGGCGGTACCCAACCAGACTAGCAGGGTGCTGGAATCCACTCTTAAACGATCTGCTCCAATGGCTATCACTCCACCACCCAACAGACATTACCTCCCAAATCTGGCCAGTTGATCTGACCCACAACTCTCCCAGTTGACCTAACCTTGTCTGGCCCGAAGGTGACCGGCCGTGCCTTCCAACAGACCTTGTCTGACCCAAACCTCGTCCGCTACCTTCGTCCTGTAACCCAACGCCAAGCCTCTGGTGGTGACCCAGCCAACTGTCTTCTGGTGGTGACCCGTCTGCCCTGTGACCCAACTTCTGGGGCGGCTGGTGGCGGTGAAAGCCGGGGCCGGCTGTGAGTTACCGCAGTGGCAGAGGCAACGTCGTCAGCCTTGAAAGACTGGCCGTAAACAGCCCTGAGAACACCACCACCGCACCGCCAGGACGAGAGAGGAGAGGAGACGAGAGGAGACGAGAGGAGACGAGAGGAGACGAGACGAGACGAGACGAGACGAGACGAGAGGATAGGAGACGAGACGAGAGGATAGGAGAGGAGAGGAGAGGAGAGGAGAGGAGAGGAGAGGAGAGGAGAGGAGAGGAGAGGAGAGGAGAGGAGAGGAGAGGAGAGGAGAGGAGAGGAGATCACCACGTGTCGTGTGAGGGGTGAATGTGATGTACGTGTTTTGATCACGGCTGTCAAACAGTGTTATCGAATCTACCTCTTATGCCATCGATGGAGAAACTCCTGCAACGAGTGAATACAGATGCAAATCTCCTTACGTACTTTTTCCCGCTTTTAGGAACCTGCCCGCTTTTAGGAACCTGTCCGCTTTTAGGAACCTGCCCGCTTTTAGGAATCTGCCCGCTTTTAGGAACCCGCCCGCTTTTAGGAACCTGCCCGCTTTTAGGAACCTGCCCGCTTTAAGAACCTGCCCGCTTTTAGGAACCTGCCCGCTTTTAGGAACCTGATCCTGTGTATCTGTGGCGAGGTCTGGACACAGCCCATGGCCGGGCTGGATCAGGGGAGGAGCACCACCCCCTGGCTGCCCAGCATGGCCACATCACTCATCAGGCGACCTCGGTCGGCGGAGAATTACTCTCGGATTCATCCCATTCATCACCGGGCCGCATTTTTCAGCCGGCCGCACCGCCCCGACCACGGCCACAAAACCTCACCCAGCAGCGGCCGGCGGCGGCACGGCGCCCCGGTCCACAGCCACAAAACCTCGCCCAGCAGCGGCCGGCGGCGTCACGGCGTCACGGCGTCACGGCGTCACGGCGTCACGGCGTCACGGCGTCACGGCGCCCCGGCCCACAGCCACAAAACCTCACCCAGCAGCGGCCGGCGGCGGCACGGCGCCACCCAGAGGCGGCCTTCCAGAGCAGTGCCGGGTTACCGAGCACCGGGTTACCAGGTTACCGAGATGGGGTAAAGAGGCAACACTTAACCGGCTGATGGCGATGGAATAAAGGGCAGATATTGTATTTGGTTATGGGTGCAGACTTGACACCATGTAGCGGGTACATGGTAGGAAAAATAACCGACAAAGTTTTTGCGTTGACCTGACAAACACTGGCGACTGCAACCGCCATTGCTTTCCTGCTCCTTATTGGGTCAACCGCGACGACCGTGCTAACCTGACGTCGACCATCCCCCGTCTCCGTCTCCGTCTCCGTCTCCGTCTCCGTCTCCGTCTCCGTCTCCGTCTCCGTCTCCGTCTCCGTCTCCGTCTCCGTCTCCGTCTCCGTCTCCGTGACCACAGCAGCGACTAACGAGACGTCAACCACTGGGTTTAACCGACCAGCGGCCACTCCAGCGGCGCTACTGGCGACAAACGGCCTCTTCTCACAGTAATGAGGTGACTCACCGCCCACGGCGCGGCGGGCGCCTCGCTCGCACCGCCCGCCGCTAAAGCGAGACACCCCCGGGGCACCGGCTCGGGTCTGATGGACTCGGACGCCCGGCAGGCAGGCTTGGTTTGAGGGCGGTAAGGACCATAATGGGCGTGGGGAGCGATTTGTCGGCGATTAGTGGTTGGAGACCGCTGAAGGGCGATTTGAAATGGTCAGCACTGACCTGAAGAGGATCAGTATGATTTTCCGGTGGTTTAGGATTGAGGGTAATGATTTTTGCTAGGTCAAACGGCGGAAAGTGCTTGGTGGCCTCGGGGGTTGAACGCCAGACCTCCAGCTCCGGTTGAGCAGGTGAAAAGTACTGGGAGATCAGAAAGCAATCACTGACCAGATCCCCGTAAAGGTTCGTCGCAGCTTCCAAGATCTGGCCACGGTATAATTGTACCGCCCGATGATCCCTTTCTCACCCTAGGAACATAGGGCGTTTTTGTTGTTGTCCCAGACCGCGATTCTCAACAAATAATGGGTCACGGTATAGCCAGAACGCACCTCAAAATGTAGCAGAACATTTATTCAGGTTCAAAAACGATGCCTTATACTTAGCAATTACGCAAAACGTTGACTTATTAATCAGAAGTGCGCTCTGATTAAAATCAGAGCGCACTTCTACTGAAAGTGATACCCGAGAAAGGTGGATATCTGTGTGTGTCATTGGAGGGGGGCCATTACTGTGTATAATATGAATATAACTGTAGGCCACACCGATTTTGACTCGTCCAGTACCTTATTATTTTCAGCATCACGAACGAACAGCTCCTGTACTGATCGGTCAGCGGAGGGGGCGTGACTGAATGACCGGTCACCAGGGTCATCACCTGGCACCTATTCGTCCCACCATACCAGCCAATTGACACATCCTGATGCGGGTCAGCGGCGGCCGGCCGGCTGAACTGAATGAATACCCCACCGCCTCTGAAAGAGACACACCAATCCATGATTAACTGACCACCGGGCACACCAGTCCCTCTCACAATGGCCACCACTGGACCGGGCAGCCACTGCGGGCGGCTAAATAGGGGGCGGGCCGGCCGGCTGGGGCGCGTCCTCTGGCCAGATTTATCGCTGCTGTCCCCTCCCTCCCCCGCCGTGGCGACTAATGCGACAATTAGGCGGGGGTGATTGAAACGCAGTCACGCGGGTCTGCCGTGGGTCCGGCGCCCGGCGCGCGCGGCGTGCGCGGCGTGCGGAGGCGTGGTGGCAGGTGGACTGAACGGTATGAACGGTCCTCTACCGCCCCCACGGCAGCATATTTCCGTCTGAACGCCACCAAGGGGACATATTTTGGGTGCAGGGTGCCCGGCGAGGGCGTGGGAGAGAGGACCGAGTCCGACAAACCCGCACATGAACGGCCATGTGCCGCCGCCGACTGGCCGGCACCGGTGCGTGAAAGCGCGGTTCGGTCGCGGCAATCTAATGCTCGTTAGGATGGGAACACCGACTTCCGGACAGAGTGACCCGGGCGTCCTGTGGTGCAACTCTCGTGTCGCTGGACCGGGCCGCCCGCTGCACCGGCGAAATCGACCGGCGTGCAACTGTTCACTGCTGTCCGACACACGACTGCTGTTCACTGCTGCCCGTTCACTGCTGTCCAACCATGACTGCTGTTCACTGCTGCCCGTTCACTGCTGTCCGACCATGACTGCTGTTCACTGCTGCCCGTTCACTGCTGTCCGACCATGACTGCTGTTCACTGCTGCCCGTTCACTGCTGTCCGACCATGACTGCTGTTCACTGCTGCCCGTTCACTGCTGTCCGACCATGACTGCTGTTCACTGCTGCCCGTTCACTGCTGTCCGACCATGACTGCTGTTCACTGCTGCCCGTTCACTGCTGTCCGACCATGACTGCTGTTCACTGCTGCCCGTTCACTGCTGTCCGACCATGACTGCTGTTCACTGCTGCCCGTTCACTGCTGTCCGACCATGACTGCTGTTCACTGCTGCCCGTTCACTGCTGTCCGACCATGACTGCTGTTCACTGCTGCCCGTTCACTGCTGTCCGACCATGACTGCTGTTCACTGCTGCCCGTTCACTGCTGTCCGACCATGACTGCTGTTCACTGCTGCCCGTTCATTGCTGTCCGACCATGACTGCTGTTCACTGCTGCCCGTTCACTGCTGTCCGACCATGACTGCTGTTCACTGCTGCCCGTTCACTGCTGTCCGACACACGACTGCTGTTCACTGCTGTCTGTTCACTGCTGTCCGACCATGACTGCTGTTCACTGCTGCCCGTTCACTGCTGTCCGACCATGACTGCTGTTCACTGCTGCCCGTTCACTGCTGTCCGACCATGACTGCTGTTCACTGCTGCCCGTTCACTGCTGTCCGACCATGACTGCTGTTCACTGCTGCCCGTTCACTGCTGTCCGACCATGACTGCTGTTCACTGCTGCCCGTTCACTGCTATCCGACCATGACTGCTGTTCACTGCTGCCCGTTCACTGCTGTCCGACCATGACTGCTGTTCACTGCTGCCCGTTCACTGCTGTCCGACACACGACTGCTGTTCACTGCTGTCTGTTCACTGCTGTCCGACCATGACTGCTGTTCACTGCTGCCCGTTCACTGCTGTCCGACCATGACTGCTGTTCACTGCTGCCCGTTCACTGCTGTCCGACCATGACTGCTGTTCACTGCTGCCCGTTCACTGCTGTCCGACCATGACTGCTGTTCACTGCTGCCCGTTCACTGCTGTCCGACCATGACTGCTGTTCACTGCTGCCCGTTCACTGCTGTCCGACACACGACTGCTGTTCACTGCTGTCTGTTCACTGCTGTCCGACCATGACTGCTGTTCACTGCTGCCCGTTCACTGCTGCCCGTTCACTGCTGTCCGACCATGACTGCTGTTCACTGCTGCCCGTTCACTGCTGTCCGACCATGACTGCTGTTCACTGCTGCCCGTTCACTGCTGTCCGACCACGACTGCTGTTCACTGCTGCCCGTTCACTGCTGCCCGACACACGACTGCTGTTCACTGCTGCCCGTTCACTGCTGTCCGACCATGACTGCTGTTCACTGCTGTCTGTTCACTGCTGTCCGTTCACTGCTGTCTGTTCACTGCTGTCCGTTCACTGCTGTCCGTTCACTGCTGTCTCCGACACATGACTGCTGTTCACTGCTGTCCGTTCACTGCTGTCTGTTCACTGCTGTCCGTTCACTGCTGTCTGTTCACTGCTGTCTGTTCACTGCTGTCTGTTCACTGCTGTCCGTTCACTGCTGTCCGTTCACTGTTGTATGTTCACTGTTGTATGTTCACTGCTGTCTGTTCACTGCTGTCCGTTCACTGTTGTCTGTTCACTGTTGTCTGTTCACTGTTGTCTGTTCACTGTTGTCTGTTCACTGCTGTCTGTTCACTGATGTCCGTTCACTGTTGTCTGTTCACTGTTGTCTGTTCACTGTTGTCTGTTCACTGTTGTCTGTTCACTGTTGTCTGTTCATTGTTGTCTGTTCACTGCTATCTGTTCACTGCTGTCCGTTCACTGTTGTCTGTTCACTGTTGTCTGTTCACTGTTGTCTGTTCACTGCTGTCCGTTCACTGTTGTATGTTCACTGCTGTCCGTTCACTGTTGTCTGTTCAGTGCTGTCCGTTCACTGTTGTCCGACACATGGGCTCCAGTCCGACGCTGACCCGGCCTCGACATTCCGACCTAGTCGGACCGGAGGCTCGTTTTGTACAGCGCTATTACAAACTACGCAGTCATTACCACAAGCTGATATCGGTAATGTGCGGGGGTTTCATTGAAAGCTTTCGGAATACTTAGAGCCGAGGTGCCTTTATATTTAAGGTGTCTGCACTTCTTCAGCAAAAACAGAAACACTTTGGCAGTCTTTAAAGTCGTTCATTTGTAATGAAACTAGCCAAAGACATGCGTAGATCCTGAGCCTTTAACGGCCTACACAGCCTGAGATAACTGAAAGTGGCACTCAATAAGAACATTCCACCGACACATTCCACCTCCGGCTGGCCAAGAACTGTTCCCATGCCACTCCTCGCTCTGTCTGACCCCCAGGCGATCACCCTGGGGCGGCGGCTGGTGTCCTGCGTTCTGCCCGCTCCCCACTCCCTCTCCTCAGACCTACGGCGGCGGCGGCATAGCAAAAACAGCCGACACCGGTCCCCATTGAGTTCCGTTTTTACCGCGCGACAAAGCCGCCGGGAAGGAAGGGGAGCAGGCAGAGGGGAGGGGCCACCGCAAGCGGTTCCGTTCGGCCAGGAGAAAGGGGTGTCGCGAGGGGGACGCATCCGGATAAATAGCATAGCGACCCGGTCATTGGCACGAGCGGGCAGAGCACAGCCGGGTGTGAGGGAAGAGGGGGGAAGAGGGGGAAGAGGGGGAAGAGGGGGGGGGGGGGCGATCGCGGGCTAAAAACGCGGCGGTAAAGATAGCCGCTCACCCTGGAAAAACGCCTGTGATTGGAGGGGGACGGGGAGCGGACGGCAGACGGCACCTGGTGGTTTTCGTCACGCGGGATGAGATGAGATGCGTGGGACGGGATGCGTATGGATGGGGTATGGAATTCGATGGGACAGACGGGGAAAGATGAGAGTGAAACAGGCATTGAAGAGACATCTGATTGGTGAGATATAGAAGGGACGTAGCGGAACGTTTGGGACATCGTTTGATATACATACAAGGACATAAGACGCTGTAGATAAAAACATATTGCAAATAATATGTTTACATACCTACTGCTGCTTTGTGGGACATAGTGGGACGCGGACGCCCAGACCATCGCTGAGCCATGGACGCCGCACTGAGCCATGGACGCCGCACCAGCCCGGCTGGCGCTGGATCATTTATCCCGATTGAGCGCAGGATGATGGAGCAGCCACCGTGAAGCAACTGTAACTAGCGGCGGCGCGGCGCGGCGCGGCGGGACGCGGGGTGGGACAGGAGGGACGGGACGCTCCGGACGGACGGGTGATCTCTGAGGACGGTCCGGCCAGGAGGAATGATCTCTGAGGACGGTATCCCGCGGAGATCGGCCCGCGTCCCGCCGCCAGGTGTCGCGCCTGCGACTGCGGTCGGCGATTGAAGTGTGTTCAAGCGGAAAGCTTTGATGCGCCGCTCACGACGAGCAGGGGGTTCATGTGTAAGGAATCCGTGCAGAGGGGGGGGGGAGGGGGGTTTACAACGGGGCCGCGTGAGTCTACTGACGTACGCTGAGCGTGTGGTAACTACAGACAGGCGTGACCTCACTGATAGTTGAAATGGGGTAAATGTGATTATCTAGCCTCAGTTTAGTCTGCCTGCATGCTAGCGCTCTTCTGGGCTCTGATGCTGCTTCCACGTTTAAACCCAAATTGGGCATGGCATATAGAGCCGAGTATCAGGGGACGCATGATAGCAGAGATCGAAAGCGAGGAATATGAAAGTGGTCCAGCGTTCCATGCGGTACAAAAGTCCTCCTCGTGCAGATAATGCAGCGTAATGGCTCGATCTAATGGGCGATGAATGACCAGACCACTATAACGAGGGACATTTAAATATACTGGAGCATTTAAACGGGGAAAGTCAACAGTGTGGAACCAACCGACATAAATGGGTG
>JAXIVJ010011607.1:0-37500 GCA_036785665.1 Chirona hameri | reverse complement strand
GCGCGGGTGTGCGCGGGTGTGCGGGGTGTGTGGCGGGTTGTGCGCGGGTTGTGCGCGGGGTGTGGTCGCGGGTGTGCGCGGGTGTAGCTGTGAAGGGTTGTGCGGGGTGGCGGCGGGTGTGCGCGGTGTTGTGCGAGGGTGTGCGCGGGTGTGCGGCTGTCGTGCGCGGGTTGTGCGGGGTGTATGCGGTCGTGGGGTGTGCGCGGAGTGTGCGCGGAGTGCGGGGTAGTGCGCGGGTTGTGGCGCGGGGTAAGCGGGTCGTGCGGGGTGTGCGGCGGGAGTGCGCGGGTGTGCGCGGGGTGTGCGCGGGTTGGTGCGCGGGTGTGCGCGGGTGTGCGCGGGGTGTGCGCGGGTCGTGCGCGGGTGTGCGCGGGTGTGCGGGGTAAGGGCGCGGGTGTGCGCGGGATGTTGCGCGGGTGTGCGCGGGTGTGCGCAGGGTGTGCGCGGGTGTGAGCGCGGGTGTTGGCGGGTGTGCGCGGGTTGTGCGCGGGTGTGCGCGGGGTGTGCGACGGGTGTTGCGCGGGTCGTGCGCGGTGTGCGCGGGTGTGTGCGCGTGTGGTTGTGCGCGGGTGTGCGCGGTGTGCGCGGGGTAGTGCGCGGGTAGTGTGCGCGGGTGTGCGCGGGTGTGCGCGGGTGTGCGCGGGTGTGCGCGGGTGTGCGCGGATGTGTGCGCGCGGGTGTGCGCGGGTTTGTGCGCGGGTGTGCGCGGGTGTGCGCGGGTGCGTGCGCGGGTGAGTCCTGTGCGCGGGTGTTGCGCGGGTTTCGTGCGCGGGTGTGCGCGGGTGTGAGCGGTGGTGCCGGGGTGTGCGAGGTGTGCGCGGTGTGTGTGCCGCCGGGGTTTGGTCGCGGGATCTGTGCGCGGGTGTGAGCGGTTGTGCGCGGGTCGTGCGCGGGTGTGCGCGGGTTCGTCTGTGCGCGGGTGTGCGCGGGTGTGCGCGTGGTGTGCGCGGCGTGTGCGCGGGTTGTGCGCGGGTGTGCGCGGGTGTGCGCGGGAGTGGCGCGGGTGTGCGCGGGTGTGCGCGGGTGTGCGCGGGTGTGCGCGGTGTGGTGCGCGGGTGTGCGCGGGTGTGCGCGGGTTGTGCGCGGGTGTGCGCGGGTGTGGGCGGGTGTGCGCGGGTGTGCGCGGGTGTGTGCGCGGGTCGTGCGCGGGTGTGCGCGGGTGTGCGCGGTGTGTGCGCGGTGTTGTGCGCGGGTGTGCGCGGGTGTGCGCGGGTGTGCGCGGGTCGTTTGTGCGCGGTGTGTGCGCGGGTGTGCGCGGGTGTGCGCGGTGTGTGCGCGGGTGTGCGCGGTGTGCGCGGGTGTGCGCGGGTGTGCGCGGGTGTGCGCGGGTTGTGCGCGGGTGTGCGCGGGTGTGCGCGGAGTGTGCGCGGTGTGTGCGCGGGCGTTCCGTGTGCGCGGGTGTGCGCGGGTGTGCGCGGGTGTGCGCGGGTGTGCGCGGGTGTGGGCGCGGTCCGTGGGCGCGGGTTGGCGGGGTGTGGGCGGGTGTGGGCGGGTGTTGGGCGGGTGTGGGCGGTGTGGGCGGGTGTGGGGCGGGTGTGGGCGGGTGTGGGCGGGTGTGGCGGGGGGGGGAGGCGGGTTGGGGGGGGCGGGTGTGGGCGGGTGTGGGCGGGTGTGGGCGGGTGTGGGCGGGTGTGGGCGGGTGTGGGCGGGTGTGTGCGGGTGTGTGCGGGTGTGTGCGGGTGTGTGGGGTGTGTGCGGGTGTGTGCGGTGTGTGCGGGTGTGTGCGGGTGTGTGCGGGTGTGTGCGGGTGTGTGCGGGTGTGTGCGGGTGTCGTGCGGGGTGTGTGCGGGTGTGTGCGGGTGGTGTGGCGGGTGTGGCGGGTGTGTGCGGGTGGTGTGCGGTGTGGCGGGTGTGCGCGGGTGTGACGCAGGGGTGGTGCGCGGGTGTGCGGGTGTGCGCGTGTGCGGTGTGCGGGTGGTGTGCGGGTGTGTGCGGGTGTGCGCGTGTGTGTTCGTGTGTGTGCGGGTGTGTGCGGGTGTGTGCGGGTGTGGTGCGGGGGTGTGTGCGGGTGTGTGCGGGTGTGTGCGGTGTGGCGGGTCGTGTGCGCGGGTGTGCGCGGGTGTGCGCGGGTGTGTCGCGGGTGCTGTGCGCGGTGTGTGCGCGGTGTGGCGTGTGTGCGGTGTTGCGGGTGTGTGCGCGTGTGTGCGCGTGTGTGCGCGTGTGTGCGCGTGTGTGCGCGTGTGTGCGGTGTGTGCGGGTGTGTGCGGTGGTGTGCCGGTGTGGCGGGTCTGTGTCGGGGTGTGTGCGGTGTTGCTGGTGTGTGCGGGGTGGTGTCGGTGTGTGCGGGTGTGTGCGGGTGTGGGCGGGTGTGTGCGGGTTGTGGGCGGGTGTGTGCGGGTGTGTGCGGGTGTGTGCGGGTGTGGTGCGGGTGTGTGCGGGTGTGTGCGGTGTGTGCGGTGTGTGCGGGTGTGCGGTGTGTGTGCGGGTGTGTGCGGGTGTGTGCGGGTGTGTGCGGGTGTGTGCGGTGTGTGGGGTGTGTGCGGGTGTGGTGCGGGTGTGTGCGGGTATGTGCGGGTGTGTGCGGTTGTGTGCGGGTGCGTGTGTGCGCGTGTGTGCGCGAGTGTGTGCGCGTGTGTGCGCGTGTGTGCGCGTGTGTGCGCGTGTGTGCGCGTGTGTGCGCGTGTGTGCACTGTGTGTGCGCGTGTGTGCGCGTGTGTGCGCGTGTGTGCTCGGTGTGTGCGTGCGTTGTGCGCGTGGTGCGCGTGTGTGCGCTTGTGTGCTGCTTGGTGTGCGTGTTGTGCTCGCGTGTGCGGCGGTGTGGTGCGCGTGTGTGCGGGTGTGCGGTAGTGTGCGGGTGTGTGCGGTGTGTGCGGGTGTGTGCGCGTGTGTGCGGTGGGTGTGCGGGTTGGTGCGCGGTGTGTGCGCGTGTGTGCGCGTGTTTGCGCGTCGTTGGTGCGCGTGTGTGCGCGTGTGTGCGCGTGTGTGCGCGTGTTGGTGCGCGCGTTGCGCGCGTGTGCGCGCGTGTGCGCGCGCTGTGTGCGCGCGTGTGCGCGCGTGTGCGCGGTTGATGCGCGTGTGTGCGCGTGTGTGCGCGTGGTGTGTGCGCGTGTGTGCGCGTGTGTGCGCGTGTGTGCGCGTGTTGTGCGCGTGTGTGCGCGTGTGTGCGCGTGTGCGCGCGTGGTGCGCGTGTGTTGCGCGTGTGCGCGCGTGTTGCGCGCGTGTGTGCGTGTGTGTGCGCGTGTGTGCGCGTGTGTGCGCGTGTGTGCGCGTGTTGTGCGCGTGTGTGCGCGTGGTGCGCGTTGTGCGCGTGGGTGCGCGTGGGTGCGCGTGGGTGCGCGTGGGTGCACGTGGGTGCACGTGGGGTGCGCGTGGGTGCGCGTGGGTGCGCGTGGGTGCGCGTGGGTGCGCGTGGCGTGCGCGTGCGTGCGTGCGTGCGTGCGTGCGTGCGTGCGTGCGTGTCGTGCGTGCGTGCGGTGTGTGCAGTGCATGTGCATGTGCGTGTGCGTGTGTGTGAGGTTGTGTGTGTGTGTGTGTGTGTGTGTGTGTGTGTTGTGTGTGTGTGTGTGTGTGTGTGTGTGTGTGTGTGTGTGTGTGTGTGTGTGTGTGTGTGTGGGTGTGTGTGTGTGGTGTGTGTGTGTGTGTGTGTGTGTGTGTGTGTGTGTGTTTGTGTGTGTGTGTGTGGTGTGTGTGTGGTGTGTGTGTGTGGTGTCCTGTGTGTGTGTGTGTGTGTTGTGTGGTGTGTTTGTGTGTGTGTGTTGTGGTGTGTGTGTGTGTGTGTGTGTGTGTGTGTGTGTGTGTGTGTGTGTGTGTGTTGTTGTGTGTGGGTGTGTGTGTGTGTGTGTGTGTTGTGTGTTGTGTGTGTGTTTGTGTGTTTTGTGTGTGTGCGTGTGCGTGTGCGTGTGCGTGTGTGTGTGTGGTGTTTTTTTAATAATAATATTTAGTCCGAATGTTTTTGTATGTCTGGATTTTCGAGGTCAGGATCCGCGCTAAGCAGAGCTTGTTGCGCAGGTCCTGACCTCACCACCCGAATCGCGCAATTCCTGTTGGCTAGGCAGAATTTAGAGGCGAAAGTTTTACGTGCCCGACATACCTGACACGGTTCGCCCCGCTCACTGACAGTCACCTGACCTTGAGTGCGACCGCTGCCACCGGCCGCAGGCCATCTCAGTCAGGAGCAAATAGCGAGCGCCGAAGCGACTCGAACCCGGGCTGCCACAACCGGAAGGTCAGAAGTCCAGCGTTCTCCCACTGAGCTACAGGGACGGACAACCTCTCACCTCTCGGTGAGAGGCAAGCCCCCAAGAGGGCGCCATGCCCCGACCACATGAAGGCACGTCAGCGAAAAGTTTTTGAGTGAAGGGGGGCGTCGGTCACCGAAAAAAACTCGGGGGGGAGGGGGTGGGGGGTAATGATTAGGGTCGTGTTTAGGGGGAGGGGAGGACTGTTGAGCGGGGGAGGGGTTAGGGTCGTGTTAGGGGGAGGGCGGACTGTTTGAGGCGGGTAGGGTAAATGATTAGGGTCGTGTTAGGGGGAGGGGCGGACTGTTGAGCGGGGGGGAGGGGTTAGGGTCGTGTTAGGGGGAAGGGCGGACTGTTGAGTGGGGGAGGGGGTTAGGGACATGTTAGGGGGGAGGGGCGGACTGTTGAGCTGGGGGAAGGGGTAATGATTAGGGGTCGTGTCAGGGGAGGGGGCAGACTGTTGAGCGGGGGGAGGGGTTAAGTGTCGTGTTAGGGGGAGGGGCGGACTGTTGAGCGGGGGGGAGGGGTTAGAGGTCGTGTTAGGGGGGAGGGGCGGACTGTTGAGCGGGGGGAGAGGGTAATGATTAGGGTCGTGTTAGGGGGAGGGGCGGACTGTTGAGCGGGGAGGGGGGGGGGGAGGTAATGATTAGGGTCGTGTTAGGGGGAGGGGCGGACTGTTGAGCGGGGGGAGGGGTTAGGTTCGTGTTAGTGGGAGGGGCGGACTGTTGAGCGGGGGGAGGGGTAATGATTAGTGGTCGTGTTAGGGAGAGGGGCGGGACTGTTGAGCGGGGGGAGGGTAATGATTAGGATCGTGTTAGGGGGGAGGGGCGGACTGTTGAAACGGGGGAGAGGGTAATGATTAGGGTCGTGTTAGGGGAGGGGCGGACTGCTGAGCGGGGGGAGGGGTTAGGGTCGTGTTTAGGGGGAGGGGCGGACTGTTGAGTGGGTGGGGAGGTGGTTAGGGACATGTTAGGGGGGAGGGGCGGACTGTTGAGCGGGGGGGAGGGGGTAATGATTAGGGGTCGTGTCAGGGGGAGGGGCTGGACTGTTGAGACGGGGGAGGGGTTAGGGTCGTGTTAGAGGGGAGGGGCGGACTGTTGAGCGGGGGGAGGGGTTAAGGTCGTGTTAGGGGGGAGGTGGCAGACTGTTGAGCGGGGGAGGGTTAGGGTCGTGTTAGGGGGGAGGGGCGGAACTGTTGAGCGGGGGGAGGAGTTAGGGTCGTGTTAGGGGGGAGGGGGCGGACTGTTGAGCGGGGGGGAGGGGTTAATGATTAGTCCTGACATCAGCCGCCCGGACCTGACATCAGCCGCCCGAGTGACGCCGTGCAACATCAGCGACCACGACCTTATCACTGTGGCCGTCGCCGATATCAAGGCACGTCGCAGGTCCCCGACATCATCACCGTGAGGTCCACACAACGCGTCAACAAGGACGCCCTCTGTCTCGACCTTCTCCAAGCCGACTGGGAAACAGGTCTATGAAGCAGCTGGACTCCACCACCGACATGTGGAACAGCTTCATCGCTGTATGGATCCGATCATAAATCAGCACATGCCTATGCGGACCATCAAGGTGAAAACACAGACCGTGTCCATGGCTGGATGACGATTCGGTGCGGGAGGCCATGACAGCTCGGGACCAGGCACGGACTGACAAGAAACACAGACCGTGTCCATGGCTGGATGACGATTCGGTGCGGGAGGCCATGACAGCTCGGGACCAGGCACGGACTGACAAGGACCTCATTCCATGTGACGCCACCGAAAGAGAGTTCCGTGAAAGTCGGAACGCCGTAAAGGTTGCCATCAACCGCGCGTGCACCTCTTACTACGCGTCTACCTACAAGCACTCCCGTCCAAAGACCTGGAAAAACATCAGGCAGTTCCTGGTCTCGTCTGGGAAGGCGCAGCCGAGGACAGCCAGTGCAGCACCGGCGGATCCTGAGAGGCCGGACCGACTGAATCGGTTCTTCACGTCAGTCGGCTCCGACGTGGCGCACGCGCTGGCGGAGAGCGACGCTGGAGAGACGCTGTCGCCCCGCCCACCCCGTGTGTGTGCCGGGTCGTTTGTGCCGTATCCTGCGACCCTTCCGGAACTCTCGGCAGCGCTGAAGCGCATGGGTATGTCTCGCGCCTGCGGCCCTGACGGCATAACCGTCCATATGCTGAGAATGACCTTTCCAGTGGTGGGACCGCACTTGCTGAGGCTCGTAAATTCCTGTATCATGAATTGTGACATGCCCGACCAGTGGAAGGCTGCTACCGTTACGGCTCTCCATAAAAAGGGTGAAACTACGGACCCCAACAACTATCGCCCGATTTCTGTTCTCCCTGTTGTGGCGAAGTTGTGTGAGCGTGTGGTCTGCACCCAATTGATGGATTACCTGACGACCCACCATATACTGTGTCCTCAGCAGTACGGTTTCCGGCCGGGACTGTCCACAGAGGCGGCCCTGCTCGACACTGTCACGTATGCAACAGACAACATTGATAAAGGCATGATGACTTCACTCGTCACAACTGACACGTCTAAGGCCTTTGACAGTGTCGAGCATGGTCGTCTCCTGGACAAGCTAGAGTGGTATGGTGTCCAGCGTGAATGGTTCGCGGCCTGGCTGCGGGGTCGTACCCAGACTGTGCGGGGTGGCTGTAGTGGTGCCCTGGAGGTGACGCACGGGGTGGTCCAGGGGTCCAGTTTAGGGCCTGTACTGTTTTTACTCTTCACCAACGATTTGCCGCAGCATCTTCCATTCGGGAGGATCGTGATGTATGCTGACGATGCCCAGTTCATTGACGCTGACTTCCCATCAAATGTTCATGATCTGAAAAATCGTGTTGAAAGCTCTCTTGACATAGCATTGAAGTGGTTCACACAGAACCGTCTAAAAATTAATCCGGCAAAAACAAAGATGCTCCTCCTGAGATCTCGCCGTCAAAAAGTCATCTCAGACTTCTCTGTTCATTTTGGTAATGATGAAATTTTGCCCTCACAAAGCGTCAAGGTGCTTGGTGTCGTCATCGACTCACATCTGACATGGAACTGTCACATTACGTCTGTTGTGCAGCGCTGCTACTGTGTACTGGTGGGTCTGGCGCGAATCAGACATAAGCTCCCAAAATGCATCAGACAGCTGTTGATAGAGGCACTCGTCTTCCCCCACATACGTTATTGTATAACGGTGTGGGGAAACTGTTCCGCAGCACAGAAGCTGCGTGTACAAAAGGGAATCAACTTCGGTGTCCGCATCGTGACCGGACTTGGCAGGCGTGACCATGTCAGTCCGTCATTGCGTGAACTGGGGTGGCCCAATGTTGATGAAATGATCACCGAACGCGATATTGCCACAATGCGCCACCTCACAACATCCACCAGTGCCTCCGAACTATTGCGACAGCGATTGTTGCGGCGCGCCGATGTATCCGCTCGCCGCACGCGCGGCACTGAAGCCGGCCACTTTGAGCTGCCCCGCGTGCGGACAGAATTCGCCCGGCGCAGCTTTGTGTACCGAGCCACGAGCGCCTGGAACGACCTTACGCTGGAGGCTAGGCGATAGTCAATCGTGAATTTTACCGTAGATTGCGATCGGTGTCTGCGGCTGGGAGCGGCCTATGTTGCCACCTGCCACTCTTTTTGCCGCGTGTTCTGTTTTACCGTGTGTATTTTTCATCACTGTATGTTTTACTGTTTTTATCCTATTGTGTATTATTAATGTAATGACGTGGATTCCACAAAAGCCATATTATGGAGGTTCCGAAATACATATCTGTATCTGTATCTGTATCTGTATCTGTTAAGGTCGTGTTAGGGGGAGGGGCGGACTGTTGAGCGGGGGGAGGGGTTAGGGTCGTGTTAGGGGGGAGGGGCGGACTGTTGAGCGGGGGAGGGGTAATGATTAGGGTCGTGTTAGGGAGAGGGGCGGACTGTTGAGCGGGGGGAGGGGTTAGGGTCGTTTTAGGGGGAGGGGCGGACTGTTGAGCGGGGGGAGGGGTAATGATTAGGGTCGTGTTAGGGGGGAGGGGCGGACTGTTGAGCGGGGGGGGGGGGTTAATGATTAGGGTCGTGTTAGGGGGAGGGGCGGACTGTTGAGCGGGGGGAGGGGGTAATGATTAGGGTCGTGTTAGGTGGGAGGGGCGGACTGTTGAGCGGGGGGGGGGGGGGGGGTAATGATTAGGGTCGTGTTAGGGGGAGGGGCGGACTGTTGAGCGGGGGGAGGGTTAGGGTCGTGTTAGGGGGAGGGGCGGACTATTGAGCGGGGGAGGGTTAGGGTCGTGTTAGGGGGAGGGGCGGACTGTTGAGCGGGGGAGGGGTTAGGGTCGTGTTAGGGGGAGGGGCGGACTGTTGAGCGGGGGAGGGGTTAGGGTCGTGTTAGGGGGGAGGGGTGGACTGTTGAGCGGGGGGGTAATTATTAGGGTCGTGTTAGGGGGAGGGGCGGACTGTTGAGTGGGGGTAATGATTAGGGTCGTGTTGGGGGGGGGGGGCGGACTGTTGAGCGGGGGGGGGGGGAGTAATGATTATGGTCGTGTTAGGGGGAGGGGCGGACTGTTGAGCGGGGGGGGGGGGGGTAATGATTAGGGTCGTGTTAGGGGGAGGGGCGGACTGTTGAGCGGGGGGGGGGGTAATTATTAGGGTCGTGTTAGGGGGAGGGGCGGGCTGTTGACCGGGGAGGGGGGGGGGGGGGGGGGGTAATGATTAGGGTCGTGTTAGGGGGAGGGGCGGACTGTTGAGCGGGGGGGGGGGGTAATGATATGATTAGGGTCGTGTTAGGGGGGAGGGGCGGACTGTTGAGGCGGGGGGGGGGGGGGGTAATGATTAGGGTCGTGTTAGGTGGGAGTGGCGGACTGTTGAGCGGGGGGTAATGATTAGGGTCGTGTTAGGGGGGGGGGGGCGGACTGTTGAGCGGGGGGAGGGTTAGGGTCGTGTTAGGGGGAGGGGCGGACTGTTGAGCGGGGGGAGTGTTAGGGTCGTGTTAGGGGGAGGGGCGGACTGTTGAGCGGGGGAGGGGTTAGGGTCGTGTTAGGGGGAAGGGCGGACTGTTGAGCGGGGGGAGGGGTTAGGGTCGTGTTAGGGGGAGGGGTGGACTGTTGAGCGGGGGGGGGAATTATTAGGGTCGTGTTAGGGGGAGGGGCGGACTGTTGAGCGGGGGGTAATGATTAGGGTCGTGTTAGGGGGAGGGGTGGACTGTTGAGCGGGGGGGGGGGGGGGGTAATGATTAGGGTCGTGTTAGGGGGAGGGGCGGACTGTTGAGCGGGGGGGGGGGGGGGGGTAATGATTAGGGTCGTGTTAGGGGGAGGGGTGGACTGTTGAGCGGGGGGGGGGGGGGGTAATGATTAGGGTCGTGTTAGGGGGGAGGGGCGGACTGTTGAGCGGGGGGGGGGGGGGTAATGATTAGGGTCGTGTTGGGGGGAGGGGCGGACTGTTGACCGGGGAGGGGGGGGGGGGGTAATGATTAGGGTCGTGTTAGGGGAGGGGCGGACTGTTGAGTGGGGGGGGGGGGGTAATGATATGATTAGGGTCGTGTTAGGGGGGAGGGGCGGACTGTTGAGCGGGGGGGGGGGGGGGGGTAATGATTAGGGTCGTGTTAGGTGGGAGGGGCGGACTGTTGAGCGGGGGGGGGGGGGTAATGATTAGGGTCGTGTTAGGGGGGAGGGGCGGACTGTAGAGGGGGGGAGGGGTTAGGGTCGTGCTAGGGGGAGGGGCGGACTGTTAAGCGGGGGGAGGGGTTAGGGTCGTGTTAGGGGGAGGGGCGGACTGTTGAGCGGGGGGAGGGGTTAGGGTCGTGTTAGGGGGGAGGGGCGGACTGTTGAGCGGGGGGAGGGGTTAGGGTCGTGTTAGGGGGAGGGGTGGACTGTTGAGCGGAGGGAGGGGGAGGGGGTAATGATTAGGGTCGTGTTAGGGGGAGGGGCGGACTGTTGAGCGGGGGAGGGGTAATGGTCGTGTTAGGGGGAGGGGCGGACTGTTGAGCGGGGAGGGGGGAGGGGGGTAATGATTAGGGTCGTGTCTCTAATAATGCTTAGAGAAGCCGTGATTTTTTTTTGGAGGCAAAAACATACGTTTGCCAACCGATTTTTCGTTTTTTTTTTTGGGGGGGGGCGATTGACCATTTTGCCCAACCATGGATCCGCCACTGTTGAAGACTTCCTACAGAACATGGACGGGGCGCGGCTGAGGAAACTGGCGAAACATACGCGGCGCCGGGCGGAGAGAGGTCGCTACTTTGAGCACCTGCTGTAGAAAACTACAGAGGCGCAGGGTGAGCGGCATCATGCCATCATAAATGTCCCACATTGCGGCCTTGAACCTTAATCCTTATGTGTTTCGTTCATGTCAATGGGAAATATATGTCTCTGGTGGTCACCTAACTTATCACACTTTCAAATGATCACTCTGTACGTCTAAGAGTACCAATGCCTACACCCCACCTCTGACGGTCGGGGTCGGGTACGTACCGTGTCTGAAGCCCACGCACCGTCAGCCTTCCTGCCCTCGTCCCAGCGCGGGTCTCTGTGACCGTTCTGCTGTGCACCGTCCCCGTCACAGCGGCGGGACACACGGGCTCGACACCCGCGCCCTCTCCGACTGCTGTGCACCGTCTCCGCCGCACAGCGTGCCGCACGGGCCCGACACCCGCGACCTCTCCGACCAGACGCCGCGCCGCGTGCACTGCACTTCCTGCCATGCGCCCCGAACTCAAACGCCGAACGGGCTAGGCGAACTCAGCTAACGGTTCGGCCAGTTCAACGTTGATGCCCGGAGCTAACCGAATCAGGTCACGGCGTAACGTAATGGGAGACAAAGGGTGCAAAGGGTGGTGTCGATGATGTAAACGGAATTATAAATTATCTGCTGTAAGATTAGTAGGTACTTAAGGACAGAGGTCGAGAAAGTTACCAACTCGCCAGCCGGAGCTGGTAGCAAAGCATGCTCATCAATGTCGGCCAATTGTAGCAAAACAGTCGACTCTACAAGCGTAAATTCATGCAGGATTTGAAGGCCAATGGAAATGTATTACAGTAATGGTGTTAGTTCGACACTTAATATTTTTTCACTAACAACATAGACTAACAACATTTCACTAACAACATTTCACATACATTTCACTAACAACATAGATTCAGGGCACAAGTTCACATATATGTACACCTAATATGATTTGCTACTGCCATTCCTCAAACCCTACCGCAACTGGTCTCGGTAGACCGGCTCTGGCGGACACCGGTGGAAATGTAGCCATCACTATCTGAAAGCACCAACTTGAATCGCGAAAGCTGCGACGCCACGTCGCAGCTGCTACAATGGACCTGTTTTTACAAATAATGCCAAGGGACGGGTTTCAGGCTGATGAAAATCAATCCTTGGATTTTTTTCCTTTTCACTAGCATAAGGGAGAAAGAATTTTCACTAAAAAAGAGATTTCAGATATGGTTGACATTTTTATACAACTCTTCCTTGATTCTTCCATCACTATCAATTAAAACGCAGTTTTTAAACTGAAACTGCCGCATTGAGACGTGCGTGTGTTGTTGTTGTTGTTGTTGGGTTAGGGCGCGTAGCTTCGTGGAGACGTGCGTGTGTGCGTGAGGTTCTATCAAGGCCATGGTTAGTATATAGGGCCTTGGCCATGGTTCTTTGTGGTGCGGTCAAGGCTGTGTAAACTGGTGCGGTGCTCGTGGTTTGAGATGCTGTTGCGTTGTTACCTAAGTTTGCTGGTATCTAAGATTTTTTTTGCGGTGATCATGTCTGGGCCAGGCCGTTGTCATCCCAATGCCTCTAACGTGTTTGCATCATCTGCACAAGTGACGTCATCATGCGAACAACTTTCAACAACTTTCAAATAAGCCATTCTTTTGCTGAAATGTAAGCTTTCTGCAGCTTAATATTCAATTTTGATCCTTTTTACTACATCACATCAGTTAACTTGCTGTGCTATATATATATTTATTATGTTCTGACTAGACAGCGGTTTAGGTGACTGTCACCATGGATTGCAGCATTTCAAGCCTGATTGTGTGAGTTGTTTCGTGCGTGGCGCATGAGAGGCAGTACAAAATTTGATTGTGAATAGTAAAATCCAGCAAGATCCCCGCTGTTTTTGTTTGCAAGTAATTCATGTACCTAATTAATTTAGTTTGTTAAATGTTGTTTGTAAGAGTGACTACTGTTGGCTGCCATAGATGAGCTTTTAAAACTGTTCTTTGTTAGCATAACTCATACAGTGTCAAGCTTAGGTATTCATGCGATTGCCTGCCCAGTGGCAAAAATGATTAGGTTTAGGTTTAGGTTTATATTTGTGAGCTAGATTAGATAGGATCTATTTGAAACTGTGCCCCTTTGGAAATAGGACCCGAAGGGCTCTATTTCGAGAGAAAAAATGACTGATTTGTTATTCATTTTTTTAGATTTGTTTTGTTAAAATATGTCCCTCTAAAAATATAGTGGGCCAAATCTGTTGGTTTTGTTTTTGTTATAGTGGGGGTACCTTATGTCCCTGATAAAAAATTGCCCCCTCCTGGAGTGAATCCTGGGTATGCTACTGTACAAGGCCCACCACCTATGTTTTGGGGTTTTATCAGGCAAACCTGTAAAAATGTCTTGCCACTTCAAGGAGCCAAATAACAAGTACCTACTGTAACATGAAAATCCACATTAAAAAACCTGCAAAGTAAAAAAATGGAGTGTATTTTTTTCGTCATTTCAGCCGAACTCACACTAAACAATTATCGCTGACGCCCCTGGGCACAGGTGACAATTGACATGGTTTTGCTCAGTGTATAGCAATGTTGGAACAATACAAACTGCAAGCTGACATCTTTTCTTTTTTGATATCCGAAAAGGTTGAAAAGCTAAAAAAAAATACAAGTAAAGAAATCATTAGAAATTGTGAGGTTGCAAAATAAAGTGGCCCAAATCCGGGAAGAAATTTGAAATTGGGGTAGGTAAGGTCTGCTAAAAACGGTTTGCCCCCCCCCCCACCCCAAAAAAATTACAGCTGGATCTGCCCTTGTTGAGTACAATTACCCTGGTGGGAAATTAAAAGCATACAAATTACAACTTGAATGTCCCACCTGGATATTCTATTTTATATAGTATTATTATATTCACACATTAGTTTGTTGTGCAGTTATCATTGGGACTATTGCCTATGAATTAATGGTAGCATTATCATCTAACTGTGAATTTCCATTTAACAGGTGCACAAGAATGGGGCGTATGTGTGCTGTGGCAACATGCAAGACATGGTGTGGAGGAAAAAAGAAGCAAGATCCTTCTGTCAACTTTTTTAAATTCCCGAGAGATAGGAATGTATGGAGTATCTGGCTTGCAAAATGTAAGAGGGCTGATACAGTTGATCCAACCAACTCCTTCATCTGCTCAAACCACTTTTTGGCTGATGACTATGATCCTGGCTACCTCATGTGAGAGCCGCTGCCTGGTGTGAGAGCCGTCGCTGCCTGGTGTGAGAGCCGTCGCTGGTTGAGGGCGAGCAGCCGCTGCCTGGTGTGAGAGCCGTCGCTGCCTGGTGTGAGCCGTCGCTGGTTGCGGGCGAGCAGCCGCTGCCTGGTGTGAGAGCCGTCGCTGCCTGGTGTGAGCCGTCGCTGGTTGCGGGCGAGCAGCCGCTGCCTGGTGTGAGAGCCGTCGCTGCCTGGTGTGAGCCGTCGCTGGTTGCGGGCGAGCAGCCGCTGCCTGGTGTGAGAGCCGTCGCTGCCTGGTGTGAGAGCCGTCGCTGGTTGCGGGAGAGCCGTCGCTGGGTGCGGGCGAGCCGTCGCTGGGTGCGGGCGAGCCTTCGCTAGGTGCGGGCGAGCCGTCGCTGCCTGGTGTGAGAGCCGTTGCCGCCTGGTGTGAGTGCCATCGCTGGGTGCGGGCGAGCAGCCGCTGCCTGGTGTGAGAGCCGTCGCTGGTTGCGGGCGAGCAGCCGCTGCCTGGTGTGAGAGCCATCGCTGGGTGCGGGCGAGCCGTCGCTAGGTGCGGGCGAGCCGTCGCTGCCTGGTGTGAGAGCCGTCGCCGCCTGGTGTGAGTGCCGTCGCTGGGTGCGGGCGAGCAGCCGCTGCCTGGTGAGAGCCGTCGCTGGGTGCGGGTGAGCAGCCGCTGCCTGGTGTGAGAGCCGTCGCTGGGTGCGGGCGAGCCGTCGCTGGGTGCGGGCGAGCCGTCGCTAGGTGCGGGCGAGCCGTCGCTGCCTGGTGTGAGAGCTGTCGCTGGTTGCGGGCGGCGGATGACCCTGCCCAGGAGCCCTGCAGCTCGGGACGCTCTAGAACTGTTGCCAGGCGGTCGATTCCTCGTCCGGGTCCGGTGCCATCTTCGGCGCCGGTATTGTCACGCGTCACCGGACCCTGTTTCTTGCTCCGTGACTTTGTGTAATTATTATGTCTTAAATGCTTATGTCTTAATGTCTTACATGCTTATGTCTTAATGTCTGAAATGCTGTAATGCTTGTGCTTATATCTATAAATATGTCTTCCGCTGTTGCCTCAGCTATTCTGCTTAGTGTGTTGCTGCAAGCAGAGAAGCGATGGTTGATACTCCGCCACGGGCCACCCAGATGCGAATTCGGAACATTTTGGTTTCAAGTCGCTCGCGTTAACGAGCGACTTCCCTTACGCCGCCATCGGCGGCTAAAGGCGGCCGCACACTAGGCCATTCGGCGCGCGATATACTGCGACATTCCGCCTCGGAAAATCGCGTCGATACCGCTGAATATCGTCCTTGTTCCGGCATATTCGGCGCTGTCTGCTCGCGAGATTCCGCACCGCCGACCTACAGCATGTCGCAACCTGTGCCTACAGCCTGTCACAAGGTAAATTAATGATGCCCATTTTTCGACGAAGATGTAAGTTTAGAACCACGACACTTTTCCATAATAAATTTAACAGCGGCAAGAGCATTCTGTGCAAGATGTGCACCTCTGTCTTGCATAGATTCGCCACTGTAGCCTGATCAATTTTGTTGTCCGCGGCTCCGCGGCGTTCAGTCGCCGATAAAAGCTCGTTCGAATCAGCTTTTTTCCGCCGGTCCGCAGATGGCCGGCCGACGACATTGGTCCGCGATTTTTGACGTTTCGGCCGACGCGAAGGCGGAATGTCGCTAAAGATGCCCGGAAAGTCGTAGCGATATCGCGACCTCCGTGCGCCGAATGGCCTAGTGGGCGGCCGCCTTAAGGGAATTTACAACAGCCGAGTCTCGGCTGGACTGTGCGAGACGCATGTGACTTGTGAGCAGACTTGTCAACGATTCAATGTGAATCGACTACTTTTGATTGAATCATTCTTATTTCAAATGAATGACTCATGAATCGATTCACCTCATGCGCAAACCTGTTGTGAGTCACTGATTGAATCATTCATACAGAGAAAATAGGCTGATTGAATCATTCATTGCTCAAAGAATCATTATTTTTTGGTCGAACAGCATAAACTGTCCACAAAATATGCCAGCGGCCCAGCATTCATCTGTGCCCTGTGGACAAACCAGGCACTTAATGGCCAATTATATGAGCTCTGTGTCCTGAGCTGTAGCCTGTAATTCATCTATGCGTAAAGAAAGCGAGGCTTTTTGTCCAACTCCAGTGGGTACAAAGCCACTGTTCAATCAGCCCGAACTAGGTGAATACCTTGGAACTGGTAGGGTTAGGGGTAGGTACCTAAATACTTAGAAAAGGTAACTAACTCATACTTTGGTTCATAAACCACACAGTACACGCACACCTTTTTCACACGAAAAATGATCAATAGGTACCCACCTTTTCCTAATTTCTAGGCTATACCATATCAAAAACTAAATCATAAACAAACATTTGCATGACCTCCGCATGTCCCAAATATCACTGAGCATCGGCGCCGCTTTATTCCACATCATGCTTTATAAAAATAATACCTAATGCAAAATCAAAATAAATGTTCTATTCGCTTAAAAAAGTGAAACGTAAAGTCACTAATGCTTTTGGAACTTGGAATTCGCAATTATAATAAATATTATAAATATCATTTTATAATCAAAATAAACAACATGCGTGTCCAATTGGCTCACATTCACATTCACATTCGGAAATACATTCGCGGACTATTTGGATTGGCTTCAATATTGGTACACAGATAGATCACGACCTAGTGATCATTCTGGTAAAATCTTAGAGTCGCACATTCAAAATCAAAGGAGTTTAGAGCAGGTCAGATAGGTTTAAGGTCAAACAGCAGACTATTCTTATGTGCCTGAAAATTGGCACACAGGTAGAGCATGACCTTCCTATCACGCTCATACAATCTTAGAGTCGCACAGTCAAAATCAAAGGAGTTAGACAAAGGAGTCGCCACTTCCCATTAATGTTGAGTGATTGAATCAAGATTGCATCATTCACTATGGTAATGTTGAGCGATTGAATCATGATTGAATCATTCATTATGGTAATGTTGAGTGATTGAATCATGATTGAATCATTCATTATGGTAATGTTGAGTGATTGAATCATGATTGAATCATTCATTATGGTCCGTGAATCACTGTGAATCGATTCATGACAAATATGAATCATTGACAAGTCTGCTTGTGAGGCGCCTGAAGCTTTTCGATTCGGCTAACGTGCGAACCGATAAACTGTATCTCAACCGGGTAGCCAGGTGAGGGGGACGCGCGCCTCTGCATACCGGTCCCCCACACCGACATTGGCCAGTTTATTCTGTCTGTTCGGGGCCGTATTTAAATTGCTGGCTGGCTGGGGTCTGCTGGACTCCATTGGGACAGGTTGACTGAGAGTCTGCAGTTGTCTCCGGTACACATTAGTAACACTACTTATGTAGAACACAGGCACGTAGCGAGGATTTTCCTCAAGGGAATGGGGTGAACGTCATATTTGGTCGAAATCGCTTGTTTTGCATGCGATTTTTTGGGGTTAAAGTCGCCCATATCTAACGTTGAATCCGTCGCTGCGGGCCGCCCCCCTCCGCTATCCCGGTTAGAACGTCATTTTGTGTCCATATGTTGCCTCCAAAATCATAAAATTTGAAATCTGTTCGGCGCATATTGGGCCTAAAAATGGGCGGCTCGCCCACTACAGACATGCTAACCGGGACCGTAATGAACGCTTTATTAGGCATTAACATGCCTTTAAAATCACAGTTTTGTTATCTACCAATCATCCCCTATCATAATACCTTAATTCCGCACCTCATTCCATTTCCACACCCGCATCAATGTATTTTATTTTCTCCCATCCCTATATCCGCTTTGCACTGCAGCGGGTTTCTCCCGGCTACGGGTGTCCCCGGTATTCGCTTGATGACGTCACTTATGAACCTGCGCAGAAACATGCGCAGTGGGGATGAAGCCACCTGGTATATATCGCCTTGGTCTGGGCTACCGTCAAAAAGGAAGAAGCCGGGCGAAGACGATATTGAGAAGAACAAGCCTTCGTTTTCGAGGGAGATTGAGATGGTGCGATGTGGCTTTGAAGGCTGTTCATTCAGAGGTGTGAGATACACCCAAGGCTATGTAAACCTTGCCAAGACACACCAAGTCGGTGCATCCTGGACAGAAGCCTCGTCCTCTTGGCAGTGTTGTCACTGCTGAAGGTATGCACAATGTGTAAGATGTGTAATGTGTAAGATGAGATGGGAGCATAAGGATAATGGTACCTAATAATTCAATTAATATCAGCCTTTAGAAATATAATTTAAACTAACACATGCAAATCTAAATGACAAACAAAAAGTGGTGAAACTTCAGTAAGGCACCTCCCCAGTTTATGCTGGTGTTTTTCAGGTCCCTAATCAGTTCCTGGCACTAGGCCCAAATAATCAATTTTTGATGTGTCAATATTTTGATCCAGCCCAATATAAATGGTATTGGGGAAAATGACCGATTTACAAACAGCAATTATGAAGCACTGGATAACAGTGATCAGATGAATGGCACATGAATCTGTGCATTGTGGCTCATAATACAGTTTCAGCCACCTAGATGTTCAATAATTCGCTTGGAAATTGATGCAATATTGCTTTATAACCATCAGTTTTTGTATCCCTTGGCTCACCAGATTTTTTTAAACTCAAATTCAAATAACTATCAAAATATTGATGCAGTAACCGCATGGGTGAATAATTTTTTGAAATAAAAAATACTTTGCATAATAATTTAATGTAATTACATTACAAAACTAGTTTTATTTACTTACAAAATTTTAACTTGAAAATTTAAGGTTATCCTAAGAAAATGACAGAACCATATCATATTTGATGTCATTTGTCGCCATATGATGGCGTCTCAATCTTTCCTGAAACAAACCAAAAAAACTTACGTAAACAGTTTGATTGTGACCGAGGTGGATGGAGTAATCTGCTGTTGTGCATCAGATGGTGTGATTATTTTTGGGGACTGGCCATTTTCCATGGGTGTTTTGGTGTTTTGGTGTTCTTTGGTGTTTTGAGTGAAATGTTGTCAATAATTGTCAATTTTGTATCCTTAAATACAGTGCTTATGACAAGCTCCGCCCACTTTGAATACAAAAAATTGATGTGTCAATACATTTATTTTTTGGACCTAGTGCCAGCAACTGTAATAGAAGAAGAGTAGTCAGCTGGCTGTTTTATTATGACAGATTGAGAAGTGTAACAGTAATACCAAAGCTATGGGTCTGTTCCTGTGGCTCCTCCAAAAAAAGATGAGCTTAGTTTAGAGGAGGTTGGAGGAGTGGCGATTTGCGTCGCCACAGGAACAATTTTGGATGCGGTATCAGCTATTTGCAAGCATTTCAAGTAAACAGTGCTGATGCATTAAAGACAAACACGGCAACTAGACCCACAACAAATAATATACACAATTTTGCATTTTTATACCTAATTTTTAAGTACCCATGGAGAAAACAAAATAAAATTCAATTTATTCGCACCACTTCAACTTACACATTCAGTCCCCTCTCTTTCTCTTATGTGTAACAACAAATCAGGCCAGACTGGTTATTGATTCGACACTGATTGAATCAATTGGAATCGTTCAATCAAAATTAATTGAATCAAAACATAATTGATTCACCACCAGATCTTTTGATTCATGAATTGTGATTGAATCAAAACACGCATCAAATCAAGGCTGATTGAATCAAAAGATTTAACGATTCGGCTGAGGCAATTGACGGATGATATAAATTATTATTGTTAGTACTGATAATGTCCCTGTTTTGAGTGCAGTTCTGATGAAATGAGACATGTAGAATTAGTATAACATATTCAATTTACCCATATAAAGGTGTGCAAAAGCGGAATATCGATTTCACATTTTGTAAGTGTTTCATGTCATGTTCTTTCAACATTCCAGGCCAGGGCCATGCATTTTTGTGTATACATGTTGTGTTATGGGGTATCTGCTACCTAACATCTTTGCTGGTTTTAAACTTTGAAGCCTTTGTTAAATGAGCCATAAATTGAAGTAGGCACTTTTACTTTTATGGAGAAATGCTTTGAAGAGTAAACATTATTTAAGACATCTTCATTACTTCATTATTCACGCTTTTTGTTACTTCTGTTGTAGGCAGGCACAACAGAAGTAACAAAAGGGGAGGGCGGCGGGGGCGGCCGCCCCCCCCCCCCCCTAGAGTCCAGGAGGGCCTTTTTGGCGCGCGAGGGCCCTTTTCGGCGCGCTGCGCGCGCCGAAAAGAACCGACGAAACCGCGCGAAGCGCGGTATCATAGGCTCTTTACTACACGAAGCGTGGTCTTTAGAGAGTTTAGCGGACTTCAGAGGCCCTTTAGGGCCACCAGGGCCCTCTCTGAAAGACCAGAGGGCCCCTTCGACGTTCAAAAGAGCCCTGTGCATGTCAGAGGGGCCCCTGGCAAGACCGAAAGGGCCCCTGAGCGGGTTAGAGGGCCCCCTGAGCACGTCGAATGGACCCCCTGAACACGTCGAATGGGCCCCTAGCCAGCACAGAGGGGCCCCCTGGGCAGGTTGAGAGGCCCCTGGGCATGTCCACAGGGCGACAAAGCGGCCAGCGCAGTCCTTTGCCAGGTCATAAGGGCCCCTGAGCAGGTTGGAGGGCCCCTGGACATACCAGAGGGTCCCTGGGAAGTTAAGAGGACCCCTGTGCAGGTCAGAGGGGCCCTGCCCAGACCGAAAGGGCCCCTAGATGGGTCAGAAGGGCCCCTGAACATGCCGAATGAGCCCCTAGCTAGCACGTAGGGGCCCAGGGCAGGTCGGAGGGCCCTCGGAGCATGTCGCAAGGCGACAAAGCAGCCAGCGCAGTCCCTTGCTAGGTCGGAAGGGCCCCTTATAAGGTTAAAGGGCCCCTGGAGAGACCAGAGGGCCCCTGGGAAGTTAAAAGGGCCCCTACACAGATCGGAGGGGCCCCTGATCAAACCGAAAGGACGCCTGGGCGGGTAAGAATGGCCCCTGAACATACCGAAGTGGCCCCTGGCCAGCACGGAGGGGCTCCAGGGCAGGTCGGAGGGCCCTTTGAGCATGTCGGCAAGGGCGACAAAGCAGCCAGCGCAGGCCGACCAGAAGAGTCGCTGGGGCGATTGGAGGGGCTCCTGGGCAAGTCAGAGGGGCTCCTGGGCAAGTCAGAGGGGCCCCTGGCTAGACCGAAAGGGTCACTGGGCCGGTCGGAAGGCCCCTTGAACATGCCGGATGAGTTCCTAGCCAGACTGGAAGGGCCCCTGGGCAGGTCGGAGGGGCCCCTGAGCAGGGGCGGCCGATTGCGGGGGCAATCCGCCGCCCCTGCGCCGGTCAACGACAATGCGTATACCTGATGCGAAAAGTGGCTGAACTGAGCATGCTGAGGAGTGTGAAGCATCCAGACTGTCTCCTGTTTATCAGGTCGGCCATAAATGACCTGGTACAAGCAAGGCTGATCCCCGCCAGTGCTGTGCCCACGACGGAGTCCATCCGTGTCGCATGGGGCTTCGTTCGAGCCTTGCCAGACGACCTGACGAATGCGGATATGTGTAGGCGCCTATTCAAGGAGGCTGTAACGAACGGATGCATCGCGTGGTAGAGAGTATGGCCAGCGTTATCAAGGACATATTTGGTGAACATCGGCAGCTCACGCACCAGAACGCTGCGACGGAACTTTTCGTCCGATGGAACGGACCAGCGGTGGGCTCGGCAGATGACATCATAAACCACGTGCAGGCGCGGTACTGCAACACGTTCGTTAAAACGTGCCAAAGGAGCATTCACAGCTCGCTCCAGGGAACAGTGGTCCGCCGCATGCAGTCGCAGAAATGTCACCGGGCGGTTATTTACCAGTGAGCCCCTGCTGCCCCAGCCCGCCCACGACCAGCCCGCCAAGCAGCTCGCCTGAGCCAGCCGTCTCCCGGTTCCCCCAGTTTGGTCTGCCCGACAGACTTCGGCGTTGACTTTCCGCCAACTGTCTGGGTCTCCTTCTGGGTTATCAAAAACGTGAGATGCAGTCTGATGTGGCGGCCTTCTCGCGGCGGACTGTGTTCATACCGACAGCCACCGAAAGTTGCAATGTGAGTAACAATAACAACGTGAATTAATTGCAGCTCTCAGAGGTGCATGCTGTTGCGTTAATGCACTGCTGGGTTGCGGTAAAGACCGCTCGCTGCCCAGACCAGGAAGCGCACATTTTGCTTTGAAATGGTACAGCAGCTGTGTGTGCATGATGGACCGTAATTTGTAAGTAAAAATTGGCGGAAACATCGATACAGTTTGAGTAGCAATATCAATCATATTCATTTTATACTGCTGCCTTTTGAGTCATTTTGGCTTTGCACCGAAAAATGTCCTCATATTAATATGTAGCAAAAGGGCTTCGAACGTAGCAATTTAAGCTTGCTCGTTTTCGAGTTGGTAGCAGCCCGGACATTTTCTCGACCTCTGCTTAAGGATAGTTGGCCCATTCATCCATTACCTGTGAAAACATTGACGTTTTTTCGGGCAGCTTCACCCGCTAATCAGTTAATTTCGCAATAGCTCAAAAACCAATAGCGCTATCAACGTGAAAATTGCGTCACCTTCTCCCACATCAAATTTACATCTGAGCAAAAATGAAGCAATTTCGTCGAAAACATTTTGTTTTTCTCACACCGCCACCCATTAATAGGTGACCAGGGGTGACCCGCCCTCGATCCCAACGACGCACGACATCCAGTGGCGGATCTACGGTTGGGCAAAATGGTCAATTGCCCCCTCCCCAATCGAAATATAGGTAGGCAGACGTATGTTTCCCCCCCCCAAACCGATCCGGCAGGTTGTGATTTTTGTCCTGGTACAGTGGCGGATAAATTTTTCTTCGAAAATGCGATTTTTTGCATTTTTACATGGGGAAACAACAACAAAAAGTAAGACAACCAAAAACAAAACAAATTTGCCGCCCGACAATTTTTTTTTATTTCCTTGAAAAGTTGAGCACTGGGGGGTTTCAAGGGCGGGAATTCATTGGTGGTGACAAAAAAAAATCAAAGATACGGATTTCCGCATTTTCCCAAGTTCACTGCAGGCCTAATTTTAACGACTCCGAGACTAAAAAAGCGATTTTGATAAACTTTTTGTTTGTTTGGATCAAGATACGGGATACGGGATACGGGATACGGGATCAAGATTAGTCAAAGAACAAGTTAGCAATCACGGAGTTTCGATTTGTTTTGCGTCACGTGATTTCGTGACCTACTTTTTGCGCCGTGACCTTGACCTGTTGGAAACTGAAGTGACAATTTCCGTCCGATGAATATTTGAGCTTCATTGATGTCTTTTCGTATAAAAAAGTAAAAAAAGTGGGGTTCGACCTGTAAATATCATTTTTGAGTCTTGCAATGCTGACAATACGCTGTTTGGGCATCTGTCCGTCGATTACTTCGCATCTATTTGACATACGCTTTCGAAACAAAGTCCAGAGTGACTCCTGACGACGAAACCTCTCGGTTGGTGCCTGTTACACCGACATCAGGTCGCCATATGACCTGCCAGGCCAATACAACGTAACGTACCCAGACAGCGTATTGTGTGCATTGCAAGGCTGAAAAGTAATTTGTACAGGTCGAACCCCACTTTTTATATTTTTTATACGAAAGGACATCACTGGAACTAAAATCGTCATCAGACGAAAAAACATAATTTAAGTTTCCAACAGGTCAAGGTCACGGCGCAAAATGTAGGTCACGAGGTCACGTCACAAAATGAAAATAGAAAATCCGAGATGGCCAAAT
Source organism: Chirona hameri (assembly GCA_036785665.1). Taxonomy (NCBI): domain Eukaryota; kingdom Metazoa; phylum Arthropoda; class Thecostraca; order Balanomorpha; family Balanidae; genus Chirona; species Chirona hameri. The sequence continues at coordinate 14,178 of JAXIVJ010011607.1, read as the reverse complement.
TGTTCTTCGACTAATCCCGATCCAAACAATAAAACAAAATCACTTCTTTAGTCTCTGAGTTATTGGTCGTCAAAATTAGGCCTTCACAGTGAACTTGATACATTTTCGGAAGGCTTTTTTTTTTTTGTCACCACCAATGAATTCCCCGCCCTTAAAACTCCAGTGCACAGCTTTTCAAGAAAATTAAAAATGGTCGGACGGCAAATTTTGAAGAAAAAAATGGTTGTCTTACTGTAGAAGTCCCCAAAAGTAGGTTTTACAGGTCAAACCCCACTTTTTATATTTTTTATACGAAAGTACATCAATGAAGCTCAAATCGTCATCAGACGAAAATGTTAATTTCAGTTTCCAACAGGTCAAGGTCCTGGCGCGAAAAGTAGGTCACGAGGTCACGTGACAAAAAAAGCAAGAACAAAAATCGAAAATCCGTGATCGCCAAATTGTTTTTCGACTAATTCAAACAAAAAAGTTTTCAAAATCGTTTTTGTTTTGTCACTGAGTTATTGGTCGTCAAAATTAGGCCTGCACAGTGAACTTGGGAAAATATGGAAGGCCGTATTTTTGAAAATATTTTTTTGGGGGGGAATTTTTCGGTCACCACCAATGAATTCCCCGCCCTTGAAACCCCCAATACACACATTTTCCAGAAAATTAAAGATGTTCAGACGGCACCCACCGGTTGTCTTACTGTGCAATGCCCCACATGTGATCTGATTTTATCATGTGGCCATTTAAAATTCGGAATTTGTTTCTTGCCAGAATCGACTTCGATATATTGGCCATCGATGGTAAGAAATTGGAGATAGGTTTTTCCTGTATTTTTGTTTGTTTGAAAAATCATAGTCTTTGGTAATAACTTAGCACATAAATATTTTGCTAGAGAGGTTAACTCAACGGCATTATATGTCTCGTCGAGCTGCATTCAATGATGCATAACATGACTCCGAAGGTCACTCCTTGACCTCAAGGTCACGTCTCCTGAGGTTGATTTCCAAAATTACCTGACTTGATTATACAATAGATAATTTGCGGACATTTTTCGTTTTGTTTCGCACAATTGAACGTTTTGTTTTGCTCTGGAAGACACTTTTAGCTATTTTTATAACATTCTCGGTCTGGAAATAGAGAGGAGACAAATTTATATATTGAGGACTCACAGACGCCTCTATCGGCGAAATATTCAATTATGTCATCATGTGATCTTGATCACTGAGCGAAATAAGTTGGCACGTGATTCAAAGGAATTCACCCTCCTATTCCACCTAAGAAAAATCACGAATTTTAACTGAGAACATAACGAAATCACGTGACCTGACCTGAGGTGACATGCCAACATTTCGACACTTTTCCATTCAAGTTCTCACACAAGATTACATTACATTAATTTGTGGTTCATGGCGATTCTGATGATACATCGTTTCATATCATTCGAATTATTTATAGGATATATTCCGATATATATATCGCCCGGAGAAAATTAAACCTTTGTGCGACAATAAAGAGATGCCTGAGGTTATAACTCAAAAACCGTTCTACGGACGGGGCTGACAATTTTACAGCGTGAATATACGGCTCAGATAACCCCCGACACCTAGTTCAATCGAAATGTGAGAAGTAGGATGTTATGGTTTGGTCGATCTGACGGACTGCACCGGGTGACCTCTGGTCACGTGACCTTGAGGTCACAGAGCGACTACAGGGCTGATGTATATAATTAAAAGCAGGTCGTGGATATACCAAAGCATGATGCCGTTTAATTGAGCTCTCTAGCACAATTAAGTGCAAAGTTATTACCGAAGAAAGTTGTTGTATTTGGAAAAATATAAATATTATATTTAGAAGAAAAAAACTAAAACCAATTTTTTAAACATCGAAGGTTTATGTATCGATGTCCATTCTGACATGGGAAAAAAACGAATTGTAAAAGACCACATAAAAAAATCAAGGGGATTATAAAACGTTTTCAGCGTCGGTCACTGATTTGACAATTTTACATTTGGTCTCAAGATCAAATCGAACCTCCTGGTTCCCAGAATCAGGTCCATTTTGACCTTACATGCTCCTTCACGGTCAAATTCAATGTAAAAGGACGGGGGACGCTGTAGCGCCCACAGTTTGCGTCCGATTGCAACACAAATGGTCTCAAACGATGCCCCGTGCCCATTTCCAGGATGACAAGTATTCTTAGAGTAAATTTGTTCCCCGTGACCTTCAAGGTCAAAGGACGGGGAACGCTGTAGCGCCCAACTTTGGTCGCTAACTTGAAAGTCACCGGGCACAACTCTAAGAATGTTTGTCATTCTGGAAATGGAAAGGACGAGGAAAAATCCCGTCCTTTGACCCTGAATTTGACATTAAAGGTCACGGGGCACTCTGAACATTCTTGTCATCTTGGAACAGGGCACAAGGAATCGTTTGAGACCAATTTGTCGCGATCGGACCGTAACTTTGGGCGCTACAGCGTTCCCCGTCGTTTGACCTTTAATTTGATCTTGAAGGAGACCAGTAAGGTCAAAATAAACCTGATTTTTTAAAGCAAGAGGTTCGTTTTGTCGTTAGTCCTTAGGACCAAATCACGTAAAAATCAGTGACCGACGCTGAAAACGTTTCTGTGAAGCTGCGGACATCATGGACATTGGACATTCATCCAAGCTATTTTTAGTCGCCCCGCGTGTGAAAGGTACAATACGTCAGCACCTTCAACGCCTCGCCAGGCATATTTAAAAAGGTGTCACGGTTATTTCATGGGGGTCCAGGCCTCTTAGAAGGCGCCATCCAGGGCGCTATCGGGAGTGGGGGAGGGGGGCAAAAACATATTATTAGTTTCGAAGGTCACGGGTGCCCGGTCGCCGTCGGAGGGAAGCTGAAGGCGTCGGGGCGCCATCATTCTGAGTGCGACGGGACACCACGTCGTTTTCGGGCCGACAAGGTCCTATTCGGGGGCGGTATGATACCTGCCGAGGGCAGCAAGATGCCTTCCGAGGGCGGCAATATGTTTCCGAAGGCGGCATGATGGCTTCCAAGAGCAGCATAATGCGCTCTGAGGGCAGCAGGATGCTTTTCGAGGTGGCATAATGTGCTCTGAGGGCGGTAAAATGCCTTCCGAGGGACACAATACATCTTCCGAGGTCGACATAATGCACTTCGAGGGCGGCAAAATGTCTTCTGAGGGCGGCAAGATGTTTTCCGAGGGCGACATGATGCTTTCCGAGGGCGGCATAATGCTCTCTGAACTCTGAGGACGACATGATGCCTTCGAAGGGCGGCATAATGCGATCTGAGGGCGGCAAAATGCCTTCCGAGGGCGGAAAGATGTCTTCCGAGGGCGGCATGATGCCTTCCAAGCAGACTTGTCAACGATTCAATGTGAATCGACTACTTTTGATTGAATCATTCTTATTTCAAATGAATGTCTCATGAATCCATTCACCTCATGCACAAACCTGTTGTGAGTCACTGATTGAATCATTCATACAGAGAAAATAGGCTGATTGAATCATTCATTGCTCAAAGAATCATTCTTTTTTGGTCGAACAGCATAAACTGTCCACAAAATGTGCCAGCGGCCCAGCATTCATCTGTGCCCTGTGGACAAACCAGGCACTTAATGGCCAATTATATAAGCTCTGTGTCCTGAGCTGTAGCCTGTAATTCATCTATGCGTAAAGAAAGCGAGGCTCTGTGTCCAACTCCAGTGGGCACAAAGCCACTGTTCTATCAGCCCTAACTAGGTGAATACCTTGTAACTGGTAGGGTTAGGTACCTAAATACCTAGAAAAGGTAACTAACTCATACTTTGGTTCATAAACCACACAGTACACGCACACCTTTTTCACACGAAAAATTATCAAAAGGTACCCACCTTTTCCTAATTTCTAGGCTATACTATATCAAAAACTAATTCATAAACAAACATTTGCATGACCTCCGCATGTCCCAAATATCACTGTCGCATCGGCGCCGCTTTATTCCACATCATGATTTATAAAAAAATAATACCTAATGCAAAATAAAAATAAATGTTCTATTCGCTTAAAAAGGTGAAACGTAAAGTCATTAATGCTTTTGGAACTTGGAATTTGCAATTATAATAAATATGATAAATGTCATTTTATAATCAAAATAAACAACACGCGTGTCCAATTGGTTCACATTCACATTCACATTCGGAAACACATTCGCGGACTATTTAGATTGGCTTCAAAATTGGTACACAGATAGATCACGACCTAGTGATCATTCTGGTAAAATCTTAGAGTCGCACATTCAAAATAAAAGGAGTTAGACAAAGGAGTCGACACTGCCCTTTAATGTTAAGTGATTGAATCAAGATTGAATAATTCATTATGGTAATGTTGAGTGATTGAATCATGATTGAATCATTCATTATGGTAATGTTGAGTGATTGAATCATGATTGAATCATTCATTATGGTAATGTTGAGTGATTGAATCATGATTGAATCATTCATTATGTTAATGTTGAGTGATTGAATCATGATTGAATCATTCATTATGGTCAGTGAATCACTGTGAATCGACTCATGACAAATATGAATCATTGACAAGTCTGCTTCCAGGAGCGGCATAATGCGCTCTGAGGGCGGCAGGATGCCTTCCGAGGGCGGCATAGTGTTCTGAGGGCGGCATAATGTGCTCTGAGGGCGGCAAGATGCCTTTAGAGGGCGACAAGACACCTTCCGAGGGCGGCATAATACACTCCGATGGCGGCAAAATGTCTTCCGAGGGCGACACGATGTTTTTCGAGGGCGACATGATGCCTTCTGAGGGCGGCATGATGCCTTCTGAGGGCGGCATGATGCCTTCCGAGGGCGGCATAATGCCTTCCGAGGGCGGCATAATGCGTTGTGAGGGCGGCAAGCTGTCTTCTGAGGGTGCCAGGGTGCCTTTCAAGAGTGCTACGACGCTATCGGTAGACACAAGGGCGCCCTGGCGGCCTCCCGAGAGCGCTACGGCGCCTTCAGTTCGGGCACACCCTTTGAAGAGCACCGCGGCAGACAGACTGACTGAAACACTTTACTTACATTTAAGAGCAATTCATAAATCTAACTAACAAAGTCATGTTTCTAGACCAGTTTTGTCTCAGAAATACAGTGGTGCTATTTATTTGTCTGTATCTGGTCAATAAAAGCCAAAAAAGTAATTTGTAAATATGACGTCATGAGTTACCCATACTTTAGATGCCATCAGTCAGTCAAAAATGGTGATATCATTCTGAAATTGGGCATGGTAGTGTCCCATATGTGGTTCTCCGACATATATTCCGGCTTTTTAATTATTTTTAAAAAAATTGATTTTGTGGGCATTTTCCCCAAAAAAACTTTGTTCAAATTTTGGGGTCAAAAACCGAAATATATAACAATCTGAGATTATCATGTGGTAGCCCTTGTCATTTTCTATCTTTGGACGTTTTTGGATTGCATTTGGCTTAAAATATTGCATTTCTACAGTCTGTTACATTTTAGCTGATTATGGTGTAAAACTCGTGTGTAGTGACGCCACTAAATTCGCTACAACTCAAACAAATTTCGATGAAATTACTTTAAGTTTTCCCAGAAGAGGTAAAGGTGACTTAGAAGCAGGTACCCGAAGTTTTACGTGGATAACGCTATTGGTTTTTGAGCTATTACGAAATTCATCAGGGGGGGGGGGGGGCGTTAAACGCCCCCCCCCCCCAGTCAATGGCGGGTAACAGTATTTGTCCTGCCGAACAGAATGTGAAAGACAGGTATATTGCGGAGCAGCCTAGCTGCCACTGCAAGAGGCAGGTATTCCAACAGAAAAGACGAGTCAATGGCATGGCGATGCACATTTCGGATGAACATGTCATGTTGCTCCCGCCGGGCCGCCAAGGTCCCGACTCCAAAAGCCCGCAATAAATGATCGTACTGGAGTGAGACATCTGTTGTGCGACACCGGCCACCTAACCACATCACAAACCTATGCTGGACGCGCTCAAGCCTTTTCATGTGCGTGTCAGCCGCCCCGCTCTGCACATCGCTGCTGCAGTATTCTAACATCGATCGCACGTTGACATAATAAGAGCATATCGCAGCCTATCGCAGCGCATATCGCGCGCATATCGCAGCGCATATCGCGCGCATATCGCGCGCATATCGCAGCGCATATCGCAGCATATCGCAGCGCAGACCTCGCTTTCCGGTCTGGAAGGACCTGGTCAGCAGCTCCAATGTCCTGTTGGCTGTCCGCACTGTCGCGTCAACATGGTCGCCGAAAGTCAACTTTTGATCCAGGAAAACACCCAAGTCACGCATCACACACACTCTTTCCAGTACAACTCCTCTAAGAGTATACTCGCCCAGTGGCGGATCCAGGGGGAGGGGGGGGGCGTAGGGGCTTAAGCTCCATGCCTTAGAAAACGGCGCCCTCGGGTACCGCGGCGCCGAAGGCGCCGCGGTGCTCTTCTTACAAAGGATGTGCCGGAGCCGAAGGCGCCGTAGCGCTCCGGGAGGCCGCCAGAACGCCCTTGTGTCTACCGACAGCGTCGTAGCACTCTTGAAAGGCACCCTGGCACCCTCAGAAGACAGTTTGCCGCACTCGAAAGGCATTATGCCGCCCTCGAAAGGCATCATGCCGCCCTCGGAAGGCATCATGTCGCCCTCGAAAACATCGTGTCGCCTTCGGAAGACATTTTGCCGCCATCGGAGTGCATTATGCCGCCCTCGGAAGATGTCTTGTCGCCCTCTGAAGGCCTCTTGCCGCCTTCAGAACACATTATGCCGCCCTCAGAGCGCAATATGCCGCCCTCGGAAGGCATCCTGCCGCCCTCAAAGCGCATTATTCCGCTTTTGGAAGGCATCATGCCGCCCTCGGAAGACACCTTTCCGCCCTCGGAAGGCATGTTGCCGCCCTCAGATCGCATTATGCCGCCATTGGAAGGCATCATGCCCTCCTCAGAGTTCAGAGAGCATTATGCCGTTCCCGGAAAGCATCATGTGGCACTCGGAAAACATCTTGCCGCCCTCGGAAGACATTTTGCCGCCCTCGAAGTGCATTATGTCGACCTCGGAAGATGTCTTGTGGCCCTCGGAAGGCATTTTACCGCCCTCAGAGCACATTATGCCGCCCTCAGAGTGCAATATGCCGCCCTCGAAAAGCATCCTGCTGCCCTCAGAGCGCATTATGCTGCTCTTGGAAGGCATCATGCCGCCTTCGGAGACATATTGCCGCCCTCGGAAGGCATCTTGCCGCCCTCAGAGCGAATTATGCCGTCCTCGGAAATCAAAATGTCGCCCTAGGAAACATTTTGCCGCCCTCGGAAGACATTTTGCCGCCCTCAGAGTGCATTATGCCGCTTTCGGAGTTCGGAAGACGTCTTGCCACCCTCGAAAGGCATCTTACTGCCCTCGGCAGGTATCATACCGCCCCCGAATGACACCTTGTCGGCCCGAAAACGACGTGGTGTCCCGGCGCACTCAGAATGATGGCGCCCCGACGCCTTCAGCTTCCCTGCGACGGCGACCGGGCACCCGTGACCTTCGGAACCAAAAGACTTGACCCCTCTAGGTCCCCGTTTGACCTCCGGTCACCTGGAAAGGCGCTCATATCGAATTAACGAGCCGTCCAAATACGTATTCGTTGTTTACCGACCGATTGTGTTCAAACTTACCTTCGGTAGGTTAAAGAACATGCGATGGTGGTAGAATGGTTTCTGAAAATTATTTTTGGAGAAGAAAAAACATTGTGCGATACCCCGTCATTCTCTCATAGGCCATAAATCACAATTGTAACTTATGTTGTGACCTGACGTCAACCGGTGACCAGGGGCGGTCAGATCACTCGTTGTGAACCGTCTATAGGCTGGTGGGAATATTTATCCGTTAAAACGACTTCGATAAGTGCTTTAGGGAAACAGTTATGCGGTACCCGATATTTGACCTCGCGGGCGCTATATGACCTCCCGATGTCAAACGATTGACCTCAGCGATAAATGCTTTCAGTGTTCGAGTACACTCATAGAGACCAACATTTCGTATAAGTTTGAACACAATGGGCCGGTAAACAACGAATACGTATTTGGACGGCTCGTTCAATGGATATTAACGCCTTGCCAGGTGACCTGAGGTCAAACGGTGCCCTGGAGGGTTCAAGTGTTGCGTTGTACACCTTCGGTGGGTTAAATGGAAGGCGATGGTGATGGAATGGGTTCTCCAAGTGATTTTGTTTCTGGGGGGGGGGGGGGGGGAAATGCGGTACCCCGTCATTCTCCCTTAGGCCATAATGGTAACGTATGGTGTGACCTGAAGTCAACCGGTGACCGGGGGCGATGAGGTCACTCTTTGTGCACCGTCTATAGGCTGGTGGGAATATTTAGCCGTTGAAACGACTTCGGTAAGTACTTTAGGGAAAAAAGTTATGCAGTACCCAATATTTGAACTCGCGGGCACTCTTTGATCTCCCGAGGTCAAACGATTGACTTCAGTGAGAAATGCTTTCGGGTTTCGAATACACTCACAGACACCAACATTTCGTATAAGTTTGAACACATCTATCTAAACCTTTAGCCCCTTCAAAACTCCGCCGTAAACAATGCGCCCTATACTCTGACGCACAGACGCCGGTCCGCTTGGTTGATCATCAGCGCCTCTAGCGGCGGGAAATTTATTGTTGTGCCCCATTAGTTACATTTTAAATTTACACTTTTCCTGGTATTAAATAGCAAATTTGAATTGTTGAATTATATTTTTATCACCAATATCTGCACTAATATTGGTTTGGAAATGTTAATCAATGTTGTATTTAGGCTTTAATTAGCCCAACACGACGAAATCCAGTATCCAGTATTTATGAGGTTCAACACAACTGGCATCGGGTGAAGTTCAGTGGGATTGGCTAAACGTGTCTGCGCTATACTACATGCGTTTTCTATGACATTCGTTAGTTTACACTTGAGTTGACGTTCTTGAACTCGGATGAACCATAAATGTAGACATTTCTGCTTTTTATTTTGAAACTTGTCAGGCGGTGGTTTGGAATTTTAAAGATGCTCTTTAGTAATTGGTTATATAATTATTCATTTCAAAATAAGCTGCATAGGGACTTTTTGTAGATATAATTATGACAATCGTCGTTTGAGAGCCTTCCACCTATTTATTTGGCTTGAATGAAAGGTTCTCAACAAATTCAGAGAGCATATACCATATTATCTAAGAAAGAGACTTTACCTCGTCTCTTTACCTCGTCATTAACTTTGCGGGCAGATATTGTCACGTGGCAAAATCCTCAGTACCACACAAATCATAACTGATATCAACGGAACAGGTGGCATAATTTCGCTTGCATAACTTTGACGGCAGACATTAAAAATAAAGACCGACTGAGTAATCTCATGAGGCCGACTGGGCCCCTCAGGCCGACGGAGTGCCCACTATCAGGCCGACTGAGGTCCCCCTCAAGCCGATTGAGGCCCATCAGGCAGACTGAGGGCTCCTTCAGGTAGACTGAGGGCCCCTCTGGGCAGGCTGCCGGGGCCACATAATGCAGACCGAAGGCTCACTGAGAACGACGGGACCGGACGACCGAGGCTACTCAGTGCCAAGGTTTACTTCACTAATAAGGTTTACCCACTAGGGAGAACGACTCCCGGGGTGACGTCACAGCATTTGGCAACAATATTTTGCATATATGGGTAGTAATAACAAAGCGTTTATGGCGCGGAGATTCTCCATCATTTATATTCACGAATTCCCCAAATACAAACCTACATTGAAAAATATCCTGTGTTTATGTATTTTAGTCTTTGTTTTGAGTGTGATCATGATTATTGATTCATGGGAAGGTTAGTGGGATTTACTGTTGCTATCATTGTGTAATAGTTCAGTAATTCACTCCCCCCCCCCCCCCCCCCCAGTTAATGGTGTTCTTGAGAGTCCATATTAGAAGAAGAGAGTATGAATACCAACAAACAGAAAAGTGTGCTAGGAATACCAAAGCTTTGATGTCACCAAAAAACCAATAAATAATCAAACCTGACCTAACCCTTACAGCATATTACGGTCACAGGGACCTCACATTTAGAATGATTCTCTTGCTGTGCTGCAGCACCTACCGGGGGGGCGACACCAGACAGCCCCCAGACCCCGCCCTAGACCATCTGGTAGACAGTCAAAGATAAACCTACTTTACAGTCTGTTGTAATCAGGCCTATGTCATCCCAATGCTTCCAACATGATTGGGTGGTTTGGCCAAAGGCGTGTATTAAGGGTTCACCTATTCTGGTGTTTAAAAACGCTGTACATGAGTAAGTGTAGCTTTGAGCGGCTAAATATATGTTTTGAGTTCTAGGTCTTCAATTAAAATAATTAACATAGTAATTAAATGCATCTCGTCCTTTTTTGGTATGGCAGCGATCTCTATTTTGTCTATTTTGTCTATTTTGTCTATTTGAGTCTATTTGTGCATTTCAGTATTTTACATTTCGTTTTGGCTAATATTTACATTTGTGGTGCACACATTTCTTATGTATCCATGGTGACTAACAAACAAACCAGCATTGCGCTGGAGAGCGATAGTATCACTTTTTTTTTTCTGTGTGGTGCGACGCGTTGGTGAGGTTTCTTTGATCGCATTGCTAATTCAATTTAAGTGGCAGGATTATCACTGCTGTGATGACTGACTAATTTATACATTGTAAACTTTACATAAATATAATGAATGGTGAATGGTGTAAAAATCAATATAATGGTTCAATAACCCCCCCCTACCTAAACACGTCATTTGCAACCTGCGCAGGAAAGATGCGCACTGGCATGGCGCTACCTGAGCGCTGTTCGGCGGCCGGCTCTCGCGAGAGCGCTCACCGACGATCCACACAGGGCAGTGTCGTCATAATGAGTGACGTCAGCTCGCGGGCCGCACGAACACGGCGAGTACAAACCCGTAGCAAGCCATGCTAGCGCCTCTTTTTCAATCGCTGGAATGCCCGCTCGAGCGCGAGCACGTGACGTCACGTGAGGGGCCACGCGTACATGAAACTGTGCGCGTGTCGTCATCGTTTGCCTCGCTCCTGATTGGTGAATCGCTACGTTGCTAGGCAACCTGAGATGCCCACTAGCACTGGCTTAGCGTGAGAGCCGGCAGCCGAACAGGGCTCTAGGTATTTCTATTGCCTTGGTTGTAATATTACTGTCACGCTGACAGCTCTTCTTCTAATTGGGACCTCAGGAACACCATTAAACCGGGGAGGGGAATTACTGAACTAATACCACCATTGTTTATGGTAAGCATCCAATCTTTGGACACATCCTTATCTCAGACTTTCATGCTATCAGAATGTTACAAGTATAGTCTGCACTCTGATAGCAATGACAAGTCAGATCAGGATGCGTCAGAAGACTGGATGTTTGTCCCAACATTTTTGTTGAATTTCTTGATGGTTTTTCTTAGAACAATGCATATTGTACAGTACCAGGGTGTTTAAACGGATTTACAACAGTTTCTGGAGGTATCAAGTTGTTTTGTTTTCTCCCAAAGATCCAGCACATGCTAATCAGTGGTGGCAGGGCATCAAGAGAGAAGGGACCGTTCATGTATGTGAAAGACCTATCGTGTGTGCTCAGAACACTTTGCTGAGGACTGACTGTAAGAAACTTGACGCACCGAGGGTAGGACGATGTGTGCAATGGATGATCTTTCCTAGTCGTCTTTGTGAGGCTTGCATTATGCATATGCCTGTATCACTGGTGCTGCGCGTCTGTGAGTCTGTGTATTCCATGTCATTGTACGTAATTGTCACTCTGTGCTTACCCGGATAAGTTATGATTTAGATTACTCTCGATAATGGAAGGAAAAAGAGTGTGGAGTGGTTGCAAAACGTTTGGGTGAGGCAAAGGAAGAAAGGGCTCCAGCCAGAGCTAAGATGCGCCGAGTGAGTGCAAATCCAATGCGTACACGGTGTGACGGGCTGAGTGGATACATGCAGGGGATTATTGTAGCAGAAGACTATTGTTTGACGTAGAGGGGGGGGGGGGGGGGGTTGTAAGGGTATGTTTGTGTGTAAGACACTCGGGCGAGTGGTAGTGTGGTCATCGGTTGATGTGAATATAACCTCTGCTGGATGCCTGAAGCGAATATATATATATATAGTATATAATATATATATATATATATTATATGTTTGTATGTATGTATGTTATGTATGTATGTATGTATGTATGTATGTATGTATGTCTGTATGTATGTAGTATGTATGCTATGTATGTATGTATGTATGTACGTACGTACGTACGTACGTACGTACGTACGTACGTATCGTACGTACGTACGACTACGTACGTACGTACGGACGGACGGACTGTGAGGACGGAACGCGACGGGACGACGGAACGGACGGACGGGCGGACGGACGGACGTGACGGACGACTGGACGGGACGACGGACGGACGACGGACCGGGACGGACGGACGGACGGACGGACGACGACGACGGACGGAACGGACGGACGGGACGAAGGACGGACGGAACGGACGGACGCGACCGGACGGACGGACGGGACGGACGGACGGGACGGTGGACGGAGGAACGGACGGACGGACGGTCGGACGGACGGACGGACGGACGGACGGACGACGGACGGACGGACGGACGGACGGACGCCGCACGCACGCGACGCACTCACGCACGCACGCACGCACGCACGCACGCACGCACGCACCGCAACGCACGCACGCACGCACGCACGCACGCACGCAACGCACGCACGCACGCACGCACGCACGCCCACGCACGCACGCACGCACGCAGCCACGCACGCACGCACGCAACGCACGCCAGCCACCACGCCAGCAACGCACGCACCGCACGCACGCAACGCACGCACGCACGCGACCACTGCACGCACGCACGCACGCAACGCACCACGCAGCACGCACCAGCCACGCACGCACGCACGCACGCACGCACGCACGCACGCACGCACGCACGGCACGCACGCATACCAGCAGCAGACGCACGCACCACCACCACGCAGCACGCACGCACGAACGCACGCACGCACGCACGCCACGCACGCACGCACGCACTGCACGCACGCACGCACGGCACGCACGCCCACGCACGCACGCACGCACGCACCACGCAGCACGCCACGCACCACGCACGCACCGCACGCACGCACGCACCACGCACGCACGCACGCACGCACGCACGCACGCAACGCACGCTACACGCACGCACGCACGCACGCACGCACGCACGCACGCACGCACCACGCACGCACGCACGCACGCACGCACGCACGCAACGCAACGCACGCACTGCACGCACTCACGCACGCACTGCCAACACACGCACGCAACGCACCACTCACGCAGACGCTACGCGCAAGCAGCAGGCACGAACGCACGCACGCACGCACGCACGCGCACGCACGCAACGCACGCAGCGAGCACGCACGCACGGACGCACGCAACGCACGCACGCGCACGCACGCACGCACGCACGCACGCACGCTACGCACGACACGCACGCACGCACGCACGCCACGCACAGCAGACGCACGCACGCACGCGCAAGCACGCACGCACGCACGCACGCAACGCATCGCACGCAACGCACGCACGCACGCACGCACGCACGCCACGCACGCACGCACGCACGCACGCACGCACGCACGCACGCATGCCCGCCAACGCACGTACGCACGCAACGCACGCACGTCACGCACGCACGTCACGCACGCACGGCACGCACGCACGCACGCACGCACGCACGCACGCACGCAAGCACGCACGCACGCAGTGGATGCACGCATGCATGTAATGCTATGCATGGAATGTATGTATGTATGTATGTATGTATGTATGTATGTATGTATGTATGTATGTATGTATGATGTATGTATGTATGTATGTATGTATGTATGTAATGTATGTAGAATGTATGTATATATATATATATTATAAATATATACTATATATATATATATATATAGTATATATATATTATATATATATAAATACATACATCACATACATACATACATACATACATATATATATTATACATACATACTATTCATACATACATACATACATACATACATACATACATCATACATACATACAACATACATACATACATACATACATACATACATACATACAATATCATACATATACATCTATCTATCTATCTATCT